>JAODUO010001200.1:97500-112500 GCA_025642075.2 Ridgeia piscesae | reverse complement strand
GCCAGACACTTTCACTGGTCCTTTGACGACATGTGAAGTACTGATTAAATACGCCAAGCTTATTGTCAATAGTACGCTTGGAGCGACAGCTAGAACGACTGTCACTCTCGCCACGATGACGTCGTGTTACTAAGACACTACCGATGCAGGAATAATTAATATTTTAGTATTGAAGTTCACTTATTTTTTCCACAATCAGATGTTGATGTTTGATGTTTTGACACATTGAATTCGTAAACGACAATATTTTGTTTCATTAGTTATATGTCAATGTATAGGAACAATGTTGTCTGTAATTAATACCAACAGGTGATTTGTATTAAAGGTAATCAATTTGGCAGGCGATATATGTGATCGTGAAACAGAAATGTTGATACTGATGTCAACAAATATTTTAAGAAAGTATTTGAAAATATTAAATACTTTAGGAAGGTGTTTAACATTATATGAAGATGCATGTGCACAGCTTACATGGTTATTGTATTTTAAGGCACTGTTGTAAATATACATACTGTATACATTTTATAGGTATGTTTATTCTTAAAGGGACCCAAAAGGGAAAAGTTACATGCTATGCACGTGAAAGAGTTAATAAAAACAAACTATTTTGAACGGTAATCACATTTTTAACGTCAGTGGTTTATTAGTAAAATTATTCCAAAGTGGATAATTTTACTGAAATCGTCGGCTTCATAGAGGCGTCCATGATGCGCCTCTTCCTGTTGTCTGACCGTGGTCTGACCACTCAGCACGCAGAACCGGCCTTAAAGTCACGTGTCCGATTGCGTGCGTCAATGCTATCGCCGTTGTAAACACAATGTTGTAAGATACGCGAACTTCGAAGAAGGACATCCGTTCGAAGAACGTTGCTTCGAATAGGATGTTTCTCACCGTATATACTGGGTCAAGATCCGCAGAAACGTCGGCGACGTCGAGTTTTCAAGTATGGAGCTGTGCAAACGATATTAGCGCGATATTTAATCACCAACGATAGTCGTCGAAACGGGTTACCGGTCGAATCCTTCCGTCGCCGTAGCCAAGTCATCAAAGCGCGCAAGAAGGTTAGTAAATATTATTAAGTCTTCTGTATCTAAATTATTTGAATCTTGTACCATTAGACACATTGCGATGTCTGTCGAGATGACTTATGTACATACTGATATTGTTCGTAAACGTCCACCACAGTTAACGTTCTAGAAGGTATGTACACGGGATCATGGAGCCGCAAACTAGGTCCAAGCGAGTTAGGCCGTCCGATATTGTTATTCATGATTATTTGTTTTATTTTATCCTACTTTGAATGGTTTATATCACGTTTGCATGAACAGAGGCATAAAAATAAGGTTAAGCTACATGTCAATAACACACAAAAACAGCTGAATGCAAGCCAGATCATAGACGTCATAGTCAATCCGCATGAACGATAATATAGGCACTTTGATATCACTCGCTAAATAACTTCAAAAGTACTGCCTTTCGAGTTTCGTAGCTACGCATGCAGTTCCTATTTTCAGGTTGACCGCTCTGAAAGTGCCAACATGACTGCTATATTTTTCAGTAAACATATTATTCAAACATTAAAAAATAGCATTGCGAATGTTGTTTTCAATCATTCATGTTATTTGTTCAGTGAGAGAACAAATTACAAATTCTGTGTGCTGTATCAGTTCAGATACTCATACAACATTGATACTAGCACATGTTACAGGCTTACAGTAAAGGATGAATAATTAGCTATGATGAGACATAACTTATGTACTGTAAAAAATCACTTTGCAAATTTGCAATATTATTGCCTTTATTGGTAGTTTCTTGAAATATTGGGGACACACTGAGCAAACAAGAAGAAATATTAACAGACTAGCATAATATAATAGATGGAACGTGGACTTGTAGATATCCCACAAGATCACTCTATCCAACACAACATTAGATCTTCGGGTAAACACTCGGTAAACATTTGGAACTAGTTTCTTCTCCACCACAATGAGTGGAATTCTCTACCCTCAACCATTGTGTCGTGCAAATCACTAATGTAATTCAAAAAAAATTAATCCAATGGTTTAGCAAGTAAGTCAGATGATCCACCATGCACATTAGCGTGATGTCTCAATGTGACATTTTGCCAGTTAACAATATACCAGAGATGGAGTGAGTACAATACAAATGTACTCGAGTACGAGTACGATTACTTTGAACATGCATGAGTACGAGTACTCAGAAAACAAATGTACTCGAGTACGATTACTTTACAATATACTCGAGTACGAGTACGATTACTTTACAATGTAATCATGATTACTTTAATGAATATCCTGTTTCTAACATAAAGGCGACTTTCATGGAATCCCTAGGTGTCATTCTTGTTCTGTTGTTGTGTCACTAATGTTCTAACTGATTACTGCTATCCACTATCCAGGTGTTATTATTATTAATAATTAGACGACTTTCTCAGGTATTGGATGAGTCATTTAACGCTGGATTAATAACTTAATTTATGGTTTCTGAATCAAATACAAATATGAGGCATTTACAAATTTCAAATACACATGATCAAATACATTACAATAACAACACTTCAAAACCAGGGGGGCATATTCAAAAGAGTATCCAATTCAAGGTATCCAGACATTTCGGTAAAGGACACTTTGGTAATGGACGTTTTGGTAACTGACATTTCGGTAACTGGACATTTCGGTAACAGACATTTTGGTAATAGGACATCTTGGTAACCTACATTTTGGTAGCATGGCATTTTGGTAAAACCAATAAATATTCTATAAAGGCATATTTCTTTAAAAAAAATTACCTCTAGCTTCATAGGTTCAGGACAGTGGTTGTGGTCAATTTTTAACACTGGATATGCTGGTAGCAAGTCTGTGTATGCACTAGCAGGGCAGAGCTTGCTTGCATGACATGTACAATGCCACCTTATCATGTAATTTTTCTCTGTATGCTTGGTATAGCCATTCCACAATAGCTTTGCTTTTCCCCTGGTTGTTGTTGATAGCTCCATGTTCACATGTATAGCTTCACCTTATGTGTGTCTGGATTTAAATGTGTCCTGCTAGCCAGTGATTTGCTGTAGTGGTTGAACACTTTAGCCACCACCACTGCTATTTGGAAGCCATGTTCCCTTCAGAGGCAAGCACTACTTTACACCTTGCCTGACTACTGGTAGAAAGCTAAGTTCCATGTCTGGACCATCCTAAGTTACAAATGGTTTAACTGACTGACATCTCAACAGGTTACCTCCTAATATGGCAGACTGGACTCTGATTATTTTCAGTAGTTTTACCGAAATGTCTTAATTGTTACCGAAATGTCTAGTTACCGAAATGTCTAGTTACCGAAATGTCTATTACCGAAATGTCCATTACCAAAGTATCCTTTACCAAAATGTCATGGATCCCCACTTCAAATATGTAGTATATCAGGTGGGTCCAGACATGGGGTCAAATACATTTATATTTGAAAGTATTTAAATACTGTTTTAAGTATTTGTAGTTTAGGAATTAAAAGTATTTGTATTTAAATACTTTCCTAAAGTATTTGACTTTTTCAAATATTTTTTTCAAATACATTGTCAGTATCAACATTTCTTTTTCACTGTCACATGTAATGCTTGCCAAACTGATTACCTTAATGCACTGCAACTTCACCCAACATTGCTAATTACTGATGAAGACACTTAACAGCAGGCTTCCCCCATGGCCCTGCAGTGACCACAACTTGTGATTGCTCAGAGCCAGAGGATGGATTAATACCTAACAGTGACCATAGGTCAATATCCCCTTTTGTTCTTTAGTCAGGCTTCAATTTGGCACCAGTTTATTCTGGTTTCTTGGCTGACTTTGAAGTTGAGCCTTCCTCACAACATTAGCAATGATTAGCAGTGTCTCTTCTGAGGGCAACATAGGCATTATATTATTATGGACCTCCTGGCTTAACATACAAACAATATATTTTGGCCTTTACGTCTTTCAGTCAGATGTCACTGTGATGCAGTTAGCAATAACAATACTCCCTAGCACTGGTCTGCCTGTCATCATATGAGCAAAACACTAATTATGCCTACAAACTAGATGTCTCAATATATGTGTTGCTTTTCTTATATTTACATAGTAATACAAAATGAAAAGTATTTGAAAAATATATGAAGAAGTATTTGAGATACTTTTCAATGTATTCGTATTTAAATACAAAGTATTTGTAATCCCTCAAGAATATTTGTATTTAAATATAAATTTCAATGTATTTGACCCCATGTCTGGATGGGACAAACACAGAATAGTTGTGGATTTAGACAGGTTTACAGTTTGCACTTAATTAAACATAATACTAGACAGGGATTTAGCAGCTAACCGCCCAGACCCAGTCAGGATTCTGGATGTTGGAAATATGACCAGTCATTCACACCATACTGACAGAGCAAACAGTACAGGTGGGGCATATGGCCTGGCTTCTAAAATTACAAAGCAAGATGTTAGGGGATGCTTATCTCCTGCAGTGCTTCCCAGGGACTGTCACAGTATAACTTGTACTTTGTACTAAACAGGAGGGTGAGGAGATGTTGCTTCTCTGGGAAGAGAAGGTATTAATTAGGGAAATCTGACTGAATATTTATTTAACTGAAATGCTCAACAGTAATAGAAAATTAATACCTTGATTATTATTACATTTATTAGATTACTTCTAATATTGCCATTTTATCTGTCTAATATATTTGCTTGCAACTGTTCATATGAAAAATATGTAATCGTGAGAAGTAATCGTGAGTACGATTACTTTGGTAATGTAGTATGAGTACACGAGTACGATTACTCCATCTCTGCAATATACATTGTCATAGATATTCCTGTTCGTTTAATATTTTGAGGTGCCAACATTTGTGTTTATTGGATAATATAAATTAAAGCACTTAATATAAGATACAACATGACACAAACAATGTAGCGATAAATGCTATTGTCATTTTGTGAGAGGAATGTCATAGTGGAGTGAAATGTTTGTAAGACGCAGTATTATTTTACCAATTATGTATTCAATACCACACTTACCAACATTAGGAAATTGCATGACTGAGCACTGTCAACTCTAGTGCATAAACACTAAGTGATCATGTAATCAGTTATCAAACCTTAGTTTATGTAATATGTATCACCACACAAACATACACACATCTCTATTCAATGAAGACAGCAGCTGGAGCAGCATCACCATCTATCTATCTGGGCAATAATATGGGCAATAATAAAGGCAACTCAGTATCTGTCACTCCTGTCAGCTGTCAAATTAAGATCTTAGTGAGTGTATGTCATCTGCCAGAAAACTTCTGTACTCTATCCATGACCCGTTCCATCCTTACAGTCCCATTTGCTTTCTTGATAAATGTATCTAGCCTAATCCTGTCCTGGTTGTTGATATTGTCACTTCCAACACACTGCACCAAAGTAAAGGACACTGTTCACTATTACACTGTAACATATATGCTGCTTATTTGGCGCAGATTGAATGATCTTTTTTCATATAAAAACATAGTAAATTCAAACAGTCAATATTTAGCACTACAGCATGTCCTGTTTATTTATAGGGATGAAACCATGGCTCTAGCAAGAACGTCCGGCCAAGTCCTAGCGAACCCTGACAACATGGCTGTTTTCTGGTCAGGACGCAAGCAATTGGAGCTGCAGAAGACACTACAGCTGTATGTTTACCTGCAGATCCACCAGCCCATGGCAGACAGAAAGAGAGAATGGTGAATTACATCTTTGTCAGAACTCTGGCCGCTGCCCACAATGACTGTCCATGTCGGAATTGCAGTCCTTGGTACAGATATGCCCAAGCTAATGAAACAAGATCTGCTGGTGTCAAGAGTCAGTTGATTTGTTCATAATCAATCCAACTGCTTATTTACAAATCAACTGATCATTTGTAAGGGCAGCAGTCAACAAGTGCTGAGTGTTATCCCATATCTTGTTCTCCGCTGAGAGCACAGAAGTTCCATCTTATGGCTGGTATACACTGGTATGACTCTCTGTACCCTTCGACCAAGCCTGCCATGGATCCACCAGGTAAAACTCTCTGTATATGGCCGACTTGGACACCTGAAATAAAATAAGGCCTAAATAAATATATCAACTATGTACAGTGGCGCAGTGGTTTAAAGCTTTGGACTCGGCTTCAGACTCTCAACTACGAGAACAAAACCATGTGGTGCTGTGTCGAACCTTGGGCAAGTCTGTTCACCCGTCATTGCTCCAATTCACTCAGCTGTGTAAACAAGTAACTGGCTATAGACGATGGTGGATATTTGTACACAAACCGTCTTGATTAATTAATTACAGCTTGGCTGGATGCTTCCCACAGTCATGAGATGGTGTTTAATTAAGTAGGTCTGCCAGGGAGTAAAGTGTAAAGCACTTTGACAAGGACAATGCTAAGCAGACATTGGGTCAAATACATTGACATTTATTTAAATACAAATACTCTTGAGGGATCCAAATACTTTTTATTCCTAAAAATCAATTACAGATACTTAAAAAGTATTTAAATACTTTCAAATACAAATGTATTTGCCCCCATGTTTGAGGATTGGATACCGCACTATATAAGAACTGTGTTGACAGTTGACATATGAAAATGGAGGTAACTCAATCCATTATCATTGTAGAATACATGTGTTTTTATAAAATCATTGGAACGGTTTTTTAGTTCTGACATAGTGGACAACTGGGCATGCTACTCGAAATATTCTAGAATGATCCTAAATCAGTTACTGTTAAACATTAATTGTTGGGTATATTTCTACTATAGAATAATGTGTGGTGTTTTCATTGTATGAAATATCATTTGTATTATATAAATGTTGTATCATGTTAGTTTGCTTGGTGTTCTGGTTGCTCTAATGTTATTTTCATTGTCAATAAATTGTGAGCAACACATTTCACTGTTTATAATACATGAACATATACTTACATTTTTGTTGGCAGATACATGTGAAAGTTGTCTAACCGGTTACATTTGGAAGCACTGTCTGCTCCAAACACAGAATATAAAATCCATGGCCATTTGTAATATATCATGGCACATCTGAAACAGAACCAGATGTTTAAATTAGTTTTTCATGAATTAGAAATATTAGTAGCACAATGTGGAACCTGACGGCTACTATTATGGTTACCTCGCCACTATTATGGTTACCTCGACAACAAAGTTACATTGCAATTAAGATCACCGCAGAATATACATAAATATATCCACATATGTTATAGTTTAGAATATTTGTTCTGCTAGTTGTGTTACTTTTACCCAGTTCAAATTGTTATATTTAATAGAGACATTCCACTGTACATATATTTCAGCTAAAAAACAACTATTATTCAGCATGAAGTCGATTTCATAAAGAACATGGGTGGTGATTTTCTTTTTTTATTTAGCCCTCCAGAATTATGCTCCAAACTTTCCCTTTAAATATACCACGCCTATTAAAAGAACAATCAATATTGACACCACATAGTTAGATAATTAATCTTTCCCCTATATGGCTATAGTTCGATCTACTGGTGTGTTCTATTTATATCTATGATTGACACACATCTGTTTCATAGCCGCACATGTCATGCTATATCAATAATACAAAAGCATGCCACAGTCGCTACTGTTAATATAATAATGTCCAGTATTTGAAAAACAACAATTAATCTGCATTTTTGTCACAGTTGTGGACAATTTGGAAATTGATTCCTGAAAACAGTTTTAAGCTAGGGCGAAGGACCGAGCCTGTCACTCTGTGTGGGTGTCACGCTGACATAAATCGCAGAGCCATGACCCCATATGATATTTGTTTCAAATTGGGAAACCTCACGTTGTGTATAACATATCCGACACTACACCACTGATTTGGAGAATAATACATGGCATGGCTGTGACTAAGAAGAAACTCGCCGAATCCCGGGATCGAATGCGAGGCCATCAAAATACCTGTCAGTGTTTCGAAGTTTCAGCGAGTTTCGACCACTTGTCAATGTCGCCTCGGCTTGTTACTCGCCTCTGCATTTCGGCTTCCGGCGGGTCTTGTTTACCAGCGCGTTCAGTTCTATCTTGAAAATGTTGGCCCTTATCGTTGCAACCGAAATTCAGCTATTTCTGAACGAAAATCATGTTCGCTTCACACGCCGGGTACACGAAGCGGATGTAAACATCGCGACGCGCCACCTGGCGATTATTTTAACGGAATTTTAAATACAGAGTTGCCCGCTCTGAGCTCAATGAGCCAAGCATTTGCCGACGTCACACATCAGTCAAAATGGCGCGACTTACGAACTTTGATGGAAAAGGTGTTCAATTTTTTTTTATTAATAAACCACTGACGTTAAAAATTTGATTACCGTTCAAAATAGTTTGTTTTTATTAACTCTTTCACGTGCATAGCATGTAACTTTTCCCTTTTGGGTCCCTTTAATGCTGCATATATACGTAACAGTTTTGCCTAGTACATGCTATTTTATACGTTTTGATATAAATATAATTTAACATACTGGGCAAATCCCTGTGTACTACGTGAGATTATTTTTTTGGACTATAATGTTAATGGTAAGTCATGGTTTAAATATTTATAATAACATTTTAATTGTTGTAATTTAAGGATGTCATCTACGTTTAATAAATTAAGGTTTTTGTACAGTGGTTTTGTTTGAGAAATTTAATTACTTAGAGTAATAATTCTCAGGGCTGTTTTTAGTGTTATTATTGTATTTGATTGTAACACACATACATGTCGCTCGATACAGACATTCGTGTATAGTTGTTAATTCGCTATTGTAGTTGAAATAATTCAATTTAAATATTTGCAGGTTTATCACAATTATATAATTTTCAATTTGTTTTAACAATAACATTGCATAGAATAATAACAGTTAACAGTATCATCTATAATTAATCAATTGACTCTAAATAATCCCATATATTTGAATATTTATCATATTATATATATACGGTCATGTAAATTCTTGATTGATTTGACATGGAATGACCTCAAAAAATTTTATTGATATATATATATATATATATATCAATAAAAAATTAATAAAAGTATTGATAATACACGTGGCTAATTTATTCTAGAATGCCTGCCTATTGAGGTATTCCATGTCAAATCAATCAAGAATTTACATGACCGTCTTCGATTTTGATGAAATTTGATGTGTTGGTTTATAATCACGAATCTATGCTTCCCACCAATTTATAGGTCAATCTGATTTTCAGGTCCTGAGGTAGAGCCCATCAGGGCTGGGTAAATTCAAGACGAATTGGAACTAAACAATTCAATTCCAATTTTATTCTGGAATTGGAGCAGGAATTGTAATTGAAAGATTTTGAACAGAATTAACTGAATTGGAATTGAAAGATTTTGAATTGAATTGGAACTGATTGAAAAGGAATTGAGATATTGTTGTGATGCTGTGAAGGATATTTTAGTTGGGAGTATTGTTGTGCATACTGACTGTGTATGTCTTTCATATTGTTGGCGAAACTCAGCACATGACCAAACAATATGATAATATAAATTGTTGGCCACCGACGATCATTATGTTTGGAGCAGCTGGTATAAGATTTCAGTTTAGAGACGAGAGTGGATTTTGTCACAGGCCTCAGATTTCCATAGTCATCAATGATTGATGCAGGAACAACGCATAGTTCATAGTCAAAGGATGGTTGACTTGCCTGTGCTGCCCTACTGTAATGAGACGACTGGATAGTGATGTCATATCATAGAGCATCTTGTCACCTATGGCCGGGCCACATTTGATTGAGTCCATGGTTTTTATTTTTTCAGGGGAGCGTAGAGGCCATCAGGTAATGACGACCTGAATTGTCTCCGCTATCTTGAGGGCTTCATGGACGTTGACAGAAGCATTCGCCATTTGCCATTGCCATTGTCGTTGTGAGAGGACGGGAATACTTCATAAATTCTTCGTCAAAACGATTCCTGTCACCTGTATCGAGTATGCGCTTCTTCTGTTGTTCTTCCTTACGTGTCTCCTTCTTCATCTCCTCATCAGCTGTGTACACGGACTCAATGGCAAGTGTGACATGGGCACATATGGAGTAGGACTCCACCTAAATGGCGACTTGGTCTCCTGACATGGTAAGTCCCGGCAAAAAACCTGGTATCTTACATTTCTACAACATTTTCACGACGTATGATAACGTTGTGAGGACGATGTCAGGGTGAATCAATCAGAGGGCCAAACATGTAGATAATGGAAGGTTTGGGGGAGTATTCCGCCCTCGCTAGGGCAGCATTATACCCCCCATTCGATATGGTTTCGATCATCCAGTAGGGAGTTCAGCCACCGAGTGTCCACGAATTGGGAACGTTCTAAACTTTTCTGTAGTGCACACACATCAGCGAATTGTGGACCAGAACTACATACCACAACAGGGGGTTCATTTTCTTCGGTTATAGCATGTGTGCCGCTTCATCACAACGAATTACTTCCAAGCCGAAGAGATGCGACTTCAGATTACCAAGGCGGAAATGGTGAGGCTCGGCAGGCAAACTCGGTGCGGCCATTTTGAATTTGTGTCACGTGAGCATAGTTGGACATATTTGGAAATGATTTGTCAAGTGCATGCACATTTCTACTATGTAAATGTATGCACTTATCATATTTATTTTAGTTCGAATACATTGTCCGATACACTGCTATTGAACTTGGGCTTAGGATACTGCGCATTAGGAGGTAGTAATCAATATAGAATCGCTACAGATAATTAATGCGATTATAAAATCGACTAGTTATTAGATGTTAATAATCTCATATATAAAAAGGCATACAAATAAGATGAAGTCTGTAACAAAGAAGTCTAGGGTTTTACATTTTACGCCCGAAGGAGAATATCATCGAAACACACAAACGTGATTTAGTGACGATTTTATATCAGTCCACAGATTTTTCAAATGTTTTTTACTTCTGACATGTCTAGTGTCCTTGCCTTCAGCTGTGCAGCTGGGGTGGGAATGTCTCAAAGCATAAATTGGCTGCATCAGTTTATAAAAAGAAAGTGTCGAAGTGAAAATGCAGGATAGGTATGATGCACAGGCCTACCACCAGAAACGATTGAGAATTAAACTGACATACTACGAAACGACATGGACGCACTGAAGACGGACGTTGGCAACAGAAACAGTCAACGCAGCGGACGTGTTTGGAGTGTGTTATAAATAAAACCACTCGATGTGGTGTCACCCTTTATCTAAACATGACTGAAATAGGATAATAAAACGATTTAAGATTTACCAACCAGTGTCTGCCCTAACAACTTACACAAATTATACACTTTGGCGTTGCCAGCTGGCGAATAATATTAGTGATTTGGTGAAGTCACGTGAACAGCGCCGATGTACCGCACTTGTTACAACGTGCGCTACAGTTTTGAAGTCGATAAGCAGGTGTCCGGTGCGATATTTCTTATCACTGTTTGACTATCGTTTCAGTGTAAATATTATAGTGATAACGAATACGTACACAGGAGAATTTATTTATCGTTGATCATCCCACATATCACAAAACAGGTATCCGGATATACACAAAGATAAGAAGTTCGCATTTAGTTTCCCTCCCGACAACGAAAGATGTAATGATAATTTGGCAGCTGAGGTGCCCTAAGAAAACGTTAACACACGCGCGCGCATGCGCACGCGCACACACACACATATATATATTATATATATATATATATATATATATATATATATATATATATATATATATATATATATATATATATATATATATATATTATTTTATATATATATATATTTTATTTTATTTATTTATATATATATATTATATATATATATATATATATATATATATGTGTGTGTGTGTGTGTGTGTGTGTGTGTGTGTGTGTGTGTGTGTGTGTGTGTGTGTGTGTATACGTTGTTGTTATTGGCCTCCTTCTGTCTCGATAAACAATGGGTTGGGCGCCCATAGTGTGTCAGTCCGGGTTGGTGCAGCGCCTTCTCTGACTGTATAGTCCGACCCTTGAGCCACAGACTCAGTTATAGTTGCTCCATTGAAGGTCTTCCTACCTGGCTTGGCGGTTGTTTCTGCCATCTGCTTCTTGTGTTCCTTTTCTCCTCCCACTGCTCCCGCCTCCGCCTCTCACTCGTGCGGATGCATGTCCTGATAACAATTCTCCAACTACTGCGGTCTGCGACTTGGGTTTCCCAGTTTGCTGGCTTGATGCTGCCTCTATTCATGTCAGGTTTGCAGACATCTTTAAACCGAAGAACACGCCTTCCTGTGGGTCTGGTGCCAGTGGCGAGCTCCCCATACAAAGTATCCTTGGCAAATTACTTTCAGTTGTTCATAGTAAATAGACGATTATCGTGTCATTGTGCGTTTCGTATTGTGAACTGTGTATCGCGAAGTATCAATTATCAATTAACCGGCCAGTGATCGCCTAAGTATCACTCAATCTACTGCAGTTGCGATTATAGGGTCCTTATTTTAGATAAGGGAGGCTATCGCACTGTTTGTCTTGATATTGAGTCTCTGTCAGTCTAGTTGTCTTTGCCCTTTTTCGTGTCCTTCGTCGAGCAGCTATTTGCAAATTATGTTAACAACAACGGTGTCAGGTTAATGACAAACAGATCATTTTTTTATTTTGACCACAAATGTAACAATTGATGTAAATAGCATATATGTAAAGATCAAGGAGACTCCCATAATGACAATATGTCGGTAACACGAGAGCCCAGGTTTAACAACAACAAATCAAAATAGGAACTACAAATATTAAGCACAATTGAATAAAGGAGTACATAAATGTGCAACATTTTATAGACTATGTTTATAATGAAAGCATATCAATTACAGATACATAATTATGCAATTATATAGCATATGTTATGGTACTATTGTATGTTACATATACCAAAAAAAATTATATCACCGTGGCTTTTATAGTTCATACTGAAGTGGTTTTTACGGTATGTTGTAACACCATATATAAACAATGCACATACATGTTATCAATGATAATCCTTGGAGTGTTGTTATCTGTTTCTATTATGTTTTGTTGTATATACTGTTTGGCATATTCATGACTTATTCTGGGGACAAACCGGTTACCATTCCTCTTTTGTAGTGGCCGTGAATTCCAGAATTGCATAATTAAGAAATCTGGCAGAAATATTCAGGTAGAGCATGATTAAAACGTTCTTGCATAGACCGGTAGTAGCAGTGGTGGTGGTGGTGGTGGTGGTGGTGGTGGTGGTGGTGGTGGTGGTGGTGGTGGTGGTGGTGGTGGTGGTGGTGGTGGTGGTGGTGGTGGTGGTGGTGGTGGTGGTGGTGGTGGTGGTGGTGGTGGTGGTGGTGCTAGTAGTAGTAGTAGTAGTAGTAGTAGTAGTAGTAGTAGTAGTAGTAGTAGTAGTAGTAGTAAGTAGTACTAGTAGTAGTAGTAGTATAGTAGTCGCTCTCTTCAGCGGACACTCCTGTATCTAAGCAAAAGTGTCCCTATATTGCAGGTGTCCCCTCATCGGAGAGACACAATTTTTTGAGTTGCGGTATTTGGCTCTAGATGCTAAGTTTGAGCATCATTTACCAGAGAGACGTTTCAACCATAAACGTGAATGACATTACAAAAAGGAATAAAACAGTAACAAATATGTTTTATTTACCATAATATCATACAACATTCCCTGTCAATCTCATATAAAAAGAATATGTTGCTATTTGGCCCTTGTAAATTAAAAAGAAAACATGGTTATAGATCAATAAATGTAATGTTCTGTAATTTACTTGTGTTCTATGTATAACATTAGCATAATATTATTTCTTCTGATATGTATCACATGTTGCAAAGAATACCTTGCATGAAAAGCAGCAGCATCTATATGATATTTTATTACACTACTAACATAATGTTTTCATGTAAAACTTGTACATGATATTTATTATTTGTGAGGCCGACTCCACGATGACAGAGGGATGACGGGAGACATTTAAATAAGCTTTTGCCTGTTGATAATAATAAAAATATGTTTATTTTATTTTCTTGTGTAATACACTCAAACAATAATGCTTGGCAAAATCATATACATTTTAATAACATGTAATGTAGAGGTATGGATGACCATTATTTGTATAGATGTGAACGGATTGGAATAGAGGAAGAGGAAGGAGAAGGAGGAAAGGAAGAAGACGCAAAATGAGGACAAAAAGGGACAGAAGGAGTAGAAGAGTGTGGAGGTGAAGAAGAAATGTGAGGAGACGAAGGAGAAGAGTACGAACACTCGATATTGAATAAGAAGAAGAAAGAGGAGGAAGTAGAAAAATAAGTAAGAAGAAGAACAGGGAACGGTAACAGAACGAGTGACCTCAAAGTGGATTCAAAATAGAAAAGCTCATTGATGAAATATGTTTGAAAATGACCCTGACTAAGATATGCAATTCCGTATTCGTGTATGTGTGTTAAACCTGTTTGAACGCTACCTAACGTAACTGATATTGTATACCATTTTTGTAACTAGTTTAAAACAGTTTTCCTTACTGTGTGTTGTATTGCCAGTTAAATAAAATGTCTGAATCATCCATGACCACGTCCACTTCATAAACATTGAAAGAAAAGACGACATTCACGTAAAGAAGAGAATATAGCACAGACCGATCACTTGCGCTTTCACATCAAGCCACTGTGTGGCGCCACATAACCATACGTTTCCTGCACGTGGCATGCGGAACGTAGGTAGACAAAACCGTATAGTATAGCGTACTACATAACGCATGAAATACGCAGTACATGCAACGTATCGTATTGGGACTAGCGCTCTAGTGTGTGCTCAAATAATTCACGAACAAGCTATAATTATCACAGCTCATACGTGCAGCGCAGCATGAGATCATGACCGCTGATTTTAACTAATCAAATTATCAATAAAACATGTTGACCGCAGCGATAAGCATTTCATATATAGAACCAAATG
>JAODUO010001200.1:87500-90000 GCA_025642075.2 Ridgeia piscesae | reverse complement strand
TGTATTAACACTGTATGTCTACAGGCAGAGGTTTGCAGGCAGAATAGACATGTTTCACGAACAGAGTTCGTATGAAGAAATGTTTTTATGAGTGTACATTGACTTGACTCTGATGTCACATTCCATTTTTTGTCACGTTATTTTTCGATTCGATAAATGCACTATTTAAAGCATAAGCCTCGTTAATAGAACCCTGAATATCGCCAGTTTCAAAGAATTAGAAGCTGACAAATTAGCCTTTTATATTTACTGTAACACCTCTTCTTCGATATAAGAGACACGTTTTGCAAATTACATACAGGACAGTAGCCTTCACAGTAGAAATTTTAAACATTTTCAAACACGTTTCTCCCCAAAAATGAAAGTGACAATTGTGTAGGGAAAGTACATTCCGCTGTCCCCCTATGCGTGGTAGGCTTCTGTTCTTTTGCTCTTTCCAGAGAGACAAGGCAATTATTATACCGCCACCGTTCTGATGATTCTATTATATGAAGTGCAATCAATTGTACGTTTTTTGCAATGAAAGAATGTTGGCAAAAGGTAAATGGATAAACCCTTGACACTGGCAAGAATAAGTACTTGATATTTGCAAGAATAAGTACTTGGCATTGGCAAGAATAAGTACTTGACATTTGCAAGAATAAGTACTTGGCATTGGCAAGAATAAGTACTTGACATGGGCAAGTATAATATTTGACATTGGCAAGAATAAGTACTTGATACTGGCAAGAATAAGTACTTTATTTCTTAACCAAACAATACATGATAACTCATTGAATATAATAAACATAATAGCCATAATGCATTTTCATAAATAAATTGTCTATACATATACAATGATAGTGGTACCAGTATGCATATACCAGTGTAGGTATCCTCGTGCGAGTGTGATCCCAGCACTTGTCAGATGATCTACAATATGCAAATAAGTGATACGGGTCTTTTTCATCCATGTTGAGTTCCACCGGATCTGTCCTTGATCCTGTTCGTCTTTGTATATACAGTACATCCCTTGGTCGATACATTGCTACCATAGCATGCATCGTTATTTATAAACTAACGACACACAATGTTATATATCACTATCACTAACTGGTATAGAAACGGCGATGTCAACTTTAATTAAATGACTGCCTCACTGACATCTTGTCGTGGATGGAATCACAGATGTAAGTAAATTGATGTTTAATACCGTGAACACTTATCTAATTAGTACTGGTACAAAAACAAAACGAAACAGGACTGTCGACTACATTCCACTTAAGTTACTTGGTAATGACACATCTCCGTCAGATACCGTTCGGAATTTAGATGCTTTTGACAGTGATTTCTGCCTTCAAATCACTTTCTATCATAGCCATAATTTCAGTCGAATCCGACGCATTTGTCGTTATCAATTGTTAAAGCAGTATGCTCTAATTAACAATCTTCTCGACAAATGTAAATAATTTCTTAACAACATTGCCAAAATTGACTTATCTAAATTCCAACGTATACCTTTTTTAATATAATAGGCGTGGTACTTAAGACCCCTGTTACTCACCATCACTACCGCTACTTTAACAGTTGCATTGATTCCCAATTGTGTATTGAATTAAATATAAATTGGCTACTGTTACATACTGTGCTCTCATTTTACTCAACACACACACTCACACATACTCATACACACTCATACACACACACCACACACCCACCACACACACCACCCCACACACACACACACACACCACCACCACACCACCACACACACACACACACACACACACACACACACACACACACACACAAAACACCTCACATACAAACTTCATATACACACACAAACAACACACACACACACACACACACACACACTCACTCACACTCACACATACACATACACATACACACACACTCATACACACACCCACCCACCCCCAGACCCAGACCCTTTTGTATCTGTCTGCGTACATTAGACTGCTATGTTATCGGAAAACTATTTTAGTATTGCGGCTACTGCGCATCACACGCTGAACTATAAATGAACGGATTAAGTTTTAGGTCAACATTATTAAGATAACTCGTTTATTTTTGGAATCGCATAAATCATACAAATAAACAAAGATAAAAAATAGATGACCTAGTACACGATTCCAAACCGATAGCGTAGCCAGTGATTTGAAAGAATAATAATATACAGCATGGGTACCTATTAAGAAACTAGCTGCTGTCAACCCCTCATACATTTATATTGTCTTTCTTAAATGAAATCACTACTGCGGATAGCTAATGCAATGCTATGTGCAAGCAAGTGTTACAGTTGATATAATCGGTTGGTGTGTTGGTTAAAAACGACGGCACCTGGTCGTGCTATTCTGCATTTACAGATAGTTCAAGTATTTGAACGTATTGGAAATGAACACTATTTTTGTTTAGGAATACCACAAATACCACAGGAATATAGGACAGCGTACGTATAACTTTTCAAGAATAAAATGTAAAAATATAAAATATAATA
>JAODUO010001200.1:77500-82500 GCA_025642075.2 Ridgeia piscesae | reverse complement strand
CTATTCAGCACAGACAGTGCTATCACTACGATCTAATTAACATACGATCTGTAGAGAACAGCGCCTGCGTGTAATTATTTTCAAAAACGGCAAGTTTTATTTTATCATAGAAGGATCGATGGATTTGTTTTGGTCATGTAGCATAAACACACAGAATCAACGAAAATAACAACCGTACTTAACCATTGAAATTGGTTTGACGTTGAAACTCTTTCGGGGTAAGATTGATTGAATTAATAAGTGTGTGTGTGTGTGTGTGTGTGTGTGTGTGTGTGTGTGTGTGTGTGTGTGTGTGTGTGTGTGTGTGTGTGTGTGTGGTGTGGTGTGTGTGTGCGTGTGTGTGTGTGTGGCGTACGATGTAGCTGCTGTGTGTGCAGTTGTAGTGTGTGTGTGTGCTGTGTGTGTGTGTGTGTGTGTTAGTGTAGTGTGTGTGTGTTATGATGTAGTGTTGATGTTGTGATAAAACAAATTAATATAATAATTCTAAAAAATATGAATTTGTTTGAACATATTAGGAATAACAATACTGACTCATTCATGACAGTTCTGAACAATGATCATTCTTTACAGCTGTCAGCATGTTTAACACCCGCATAGCACTGACGCAAGCACACACACACTATACACAAAAATATATATATATATATATATATATATATATATATATATATACATATACACATACACACAGACCTATGCACGCGCACACAAATACAATCACAGGCATGCACATGCACGTACACCCGCATGCACATGAACACAAACAACACACACACACACACACACACACACACACACACACACACACACACACACACACACACACACACACACACACACACACACACACACACACACACACACACACACACACACACACACACACACACACTTTCAAGCATTACGTTCGTCTCGGCGTTGCACTGAGGACATTGTCATACACAAACACCGCCAGTAGACCTACGTACATGTGCGTTTGTTGAACCAATATACGTCACAACACGTCCAAGCATTACGACCATCGTCAAAGGTCATTGCAACATAAAAACAGACACACTTTTCACTGACAACTATCGCAACCACAAAGCATGGACGCGCCGAATGCGTGGTATTTTGAATACCTAATTAACCACCATTATTGCGTCTGTCCTGCAGGCCATTACGACCACCTGTACCATCGTTGATAACCCCAACCGAGTACCCCTGCTGCCTGATGATGTCAACGTGACATGATATAGTACGGATTGGCGTGCGGGCTTGTTGTCACACCAATGCACGAGAATAATATCATCGCATGCTGAAGCGCACTTCCAGTACGGCCAAGAGGTGTGTTTATCGACCCGTTTCGTCGCCAGTCGACGGGAGTTCGCGACTTACTGAAAGGAAAGCCATAAATATCCCAATTTATCGCCCACCGACGCCGCTTGCCGTCCGCCGTATGATTCAGCACTGCGGTTGCCTCGATATAGGACTGTAATATATCTGCGCAAACCCGCTGATGACAAAATATGTCTTTCTTACTATACCACCCCAGCGAATATAATTCTAACTATAACGTTTGATGACGAGCGTGATATATTTCGTGGTGACAAAGACAACGCTTTTGTAAATTTCAGATGACGTGAAATGACGTAGGTAGACGAGACGCGAAATGTCAACAATAAATTCGTTCAAATGGGCACTTGAAACCAGGTCGGGCGGTTAACCGTAATGTACAGGTTAACCGTAATGTACACGGATTTAGTACGTATACTTTTAGCTTCCACCCTTTTCTCAGATGTTGATCCACCAGTGCGTATAATCTGTTTCTATGTTTAAGTTATAATTACCCTGCTTCTTTCAGGTCAATGCTTTCAACATCCTCAATGTGAACTTAACCTCTCCGTTATAATAATAATAATACAATTATTCGCCATTTTTAACATATAATGTACATTTCATCTCAAAGGAATGTGTTCTGGTGTTTGAGTCTTTGACTCATATATGTACAAACTAACAAACATAGATTATATAATATATAATATATATATATATATATATATATATATATATATATATATATATATATATATATATAATATTGTAATATAAATATATATATATATGTACAATATATATATATATATATATATGTTAAATATATATATATATATATATATATATATATATATATATATACATACATACATTATATATATAATGGTATTTTGTGAAATTAGTTGTACGTACGTACGTACAGTACGTACGTACGTACAACTAATTTCACAATAATACATTATATAATATATAATATATATATATATATATATATATATATATATATATATATATATATATATATATATATATATATATATATATATATATATACGTACGTACACAATTTACAAAATGTACGCACAAATGTAGCAATAATACGTAGTACGTACGTACGTACGTACGTATATACATTTGTGCAATACTTCTACTACAACTAATTTCACAAAATGTACGCACAAATGTACGCACAAATGTATATACGTACGTACGTACGTACGTACGTACGTACGTACGTACGTACGTACGTATATACATTTGTGCGAGCACTTGTGTATTTGACGTTTGTATATACTATATTGCATGAACATTTATTTTACGTCTGACAGACCGACACTCTAAATGAATTAAGTTATTGTCAGTGTCATGTCTGAACTGATCTACGTCTCCAGCATCTCCATGTACGGACTACGGTGTTGCTCTCGGTACCCAGCCGTGGCACGTCATCAACCTAGTTTGTGATATTTATTGCAGCGCTGGCTTAACGACTGCGGCCGTTACTGGCTGTGGCTGTTACTGGTGATTTCGAAATGGACTTCTCGTCACCCTTCCTAAAAAAACGTAGAAATACAACAGAGGATAGAACTTCGCACTGTCAGTTGAGATAATCAGGGTTCGAAGCTGTCATATCGAACAAGTTCGAACCCTCTAAGTCGTTCCAATTCACCCAGCTATATGTCAGAGTACATGATCATATGCATCGGTGGATATATGCATGTGAATTGTCTATGCGTGTTAATTGAAGCTTGGCTGGATGCTTCCCATAGAAGTTGGCATGACGTTCGATTGATCAGATCTCCCAGGGAGTAATGTTTAAAGCGCTTTAAGCAGTCTTATTAACTAGTTATTGTGCTGTATAAAAAGTTAACTTTTCCAGTAAAAACAGACGTCATAACGCAACAACATTTTTTCTCAGATCTGCATTATATCAACATTTTATTTCTGAATACGCATATTCACTGGCACCATATATTTTGTAATTTGTCACGAATCCATATGTAGAGTCACAGCACGATTTTCACCACGCGCGTTTGTTTGACCCCAGAACAATTATTTTGTGTAGGCCGCTTCGCAACTGCCTCGCCTGCTCAGCGGTTGTTTGCGCAACCGTAAATCCATTTGCAAATGTTTAACCGCATGTGGGCTGTCGGGCTGTCGGGCCGTCGGGCTGTCGGGCGGGCGGGCGGGCAGGCGGGCAGGCGGGTGGTATGGCGGGTGGGCGGTTTGCACGTCATTCATACACACGCACGCACGCACGACACACACACACACACACACACACACACACACACACACACACACACACCGGACGCACACTCACACACGCACACACGCACACCCGCACACACGCACACACGCACACACGCACACACGCACACACGCAAACACACGCACAAACACACACACGCTTGGTGAAATTAATAAATTGGACTTGACGATTTGATTGTTATGAATCTATTTCAGTGGATAAATAAACCATGCACAAGTAGAGGTTTCATGTACTGGTATAATTGCATCCAGTACTCTCTTTACAACGATGAACCTGTTTATGTCATGCAGTCAACACGTATTTGTATATATCGGTGTGAAAAAGTTAACTGCGTGTACGAGTGTTAATTGAAATATCACTCTAAAGAATAAATGTATTTTATAAATGCAACATTTAGTTGGTATGGTGATTTAGTTGGTATGGTGCAAATACGCGCGCGTTTATCTTTATATATTTATAAACTTATAAATCGCGTGTACCTATATCACAGTTACTGGTACTAGTTTTTAGGCACCGAGTTAATTTTTTTAATTTTGGCACGTTTCGTGTGCGTGGGTTATGTTTTTTATTCATAACTTCAGTGCAGCTTGCAGCGACCTCCATTTCGTCACGTTTTTTATAAACATCACAGAGGTTGGTGACTGACGTCATTTATCACATGCGTGCCAGAGCTTGACGTCATAATCATGGTTACGAGTGTCAAGCTGCACCATGGTACCCATATTTCACAAAAACGCACGTTTCTGCGCTGGCCCGCGCACCCGCCCCCACAGACAGACAGGCTCTCTCACTCACACACGCACGCACACACACACACACACACACACACACACACACACACACACACACACACACACACACACACACACACACACACACACACACACACACACACACACACACACACACACACACACACACACACACACACACACACACATATATATATATATATATATATATATAGATATATATAAAATAAATTATATATATATATATATATATATATATATATATATATATATATATATATATATATACATTATATGGATTGATCTCAGAGAAAAACGTAATATCAATTAAACAAAACGTTGTTATACGTTGTTCATTGTATTCAACTGCGCGATATTGCCTACAACTAACAGAGTTATATATATATATATATATATATATATATATATATATATATATATATATATATATATATGTGTGTGTGTGTGTGTGTGTTGTATGTTTTGTGTTGTGTGTGTGTGTATATACTTCTGTTGCGTGATTTCCACGGGCCACCCCTAACAGACAGAATGGACTGCAATTAATATATTCGTACTAAATGACAATTCAAGCACGTTGACGCATTAAAGTAAACTGGTCCGTCCAAAACATGTGCTGTGTTACAATCGTACATAGAATCGAC
>JAODUO010001200.1:5000-65000 GCA_025642075.2 Ridgeia piscesae | reverse complement strand
CGTGATCCCCACACAAAGCTAGAAACGATATTTAAAAGCAATAGCATTATCATAAAACAGAAGAAACATTAACCGTTTAGAGATTTACAATTACTGAATTCATCCAAATACATTGGAGTTATCGACTTTGTGAAAGATTGATTTATTTGGGCGTAGAACTGGTTTATATAATCGCGCGTGATTATCGAGATATTTGGAAGATTACGCATAACATAAGTCATAGACTTGCGAAAGAGATACACATCCAGCAATTCGTTTTGCAACAGTTTAATTGTATGCTGTATACCTTTATCCAGAATGCCAGGAATCGTGCAGTGGAAACGGAAAGTCGGCGTCCGTCTGCAAGGACGAAACATACTACGTCCAGTGCCATAACGGACACCCGAGTCTGAGAAGGTGTGGCCCACACGAAGTGTTTGTTCCATCAAGTGCTCAATGTGGTGAGTTAATGATAACTAGGTTACAGCAATTTGCATGCAGACAAATAAATCACAGACTTGACAAAGAAATACGCGCTCAGTAATATGTTGTGCTACAATTTTTTGCATGCTGTATACCTTTATTCAGAATGCCAGGAATCGTGCAGTGGAAACGGAAAGTCGGCGTCCGTCTGCAAGGACGAAACATACTACGTCCAGTGCCATAACGGACACCCGAGTCTGAGAAAGTGTGGCCCACACGAAGTGTTCGTTCCATCAAGTGCTCAATGTGGTGAGTTACTGATAACAAGTATACAGCAGTTTGCCTCCCTTAGAATACGTGGAATATAAGTTAGTTTATTCAGTGTAAACTGGAACGTTTTCTTTTGGACATTTGTCTAATATATGAGAAATTCCCTATACAAAAACGAAACAGATCACGGGCTCATAAGTAAATAATTTCATAGGTACTTTACTCCAGGTGAGGCTATTAGTAGCTAAATAAAGACGTTTCATGGATCTTATGAGCGTATGCATTTGTTAACCATATTGACCAAAAACAATAATACGTGTTACGAGAATCTTTAAAAACCAATGATATTATACATTGACATTTGCAACAAGTGTTTCTGTTTTTCTTTCATTCTGTTATTCTATGCTGTTTACCTGTTTTAGAATGCCAGGAATCCTGCGATAACGGAAACGGCAACTTCCCGTCCGTCTGCAAGAGCAGCAACAAATACTACGTGCAGTGTAGTAACGGACACCCAACTCTGGAAATGTGCGGTGCCCACGAAATCTTCGTTGCATCAAGTGCTCAATGCGGTGAGTTGACTATAACTCTCTCTCTCTCTCTTCTCTCTCTCTCTCTCTCTCTCTCTCTCTCTCTCTCTCTCTCTCTCTCTCTCTCTCTCTCTCTCTCTCTCTCTCTCTCTCTCTCTCTCTCTCTCTCTCTCTCTCTCTCCATGGTGGCAGGTTATTACCTATTATATATCGCAGGTGTTAACGTTTAGTTTCTTTTACATACCATTAATATTGTTGTGCTCACGTATTTACTGTAATAAAAGCATGTCGTTTTATATATATATATATATATATATATATATATATATATATATATATATATATATATATATATATATATATATATATATATATGCACAGACTTGTATATATATAATATAACAAGCAAGAGAAAATACTACGACAATTGAATTTGTTTTATTATAGAATGCCAGGAATCCTGCACCGGAAACGGAAAGTCCGCATCTGTCTGCAGGAGTAACCAATATTACGTGCAGTGTCGTCACGGACACCCAACTTTGGAAAAATGCGAAGGAAACTCCGTGTTTGTTCCATCGAGGCGTCGATGCGGTAAGTATATGATAATACACCAGTGCTCTAGGGTCTGCGAACGTCTCGTTAAACAATTTCACAGACACTGCTATTTGGCCGTTACCACATCAGAATTGTAACACGTATAAACGTATTGCGTTTAAATGAAACACATATTCACAAGTTTGTCAATTTCCCTTCACAAAGATAAGAAGCCCGAACTACTCAACCCGTTAGTTATCTCTGACGTGCTGACCACTTTTGAATTTGTGAACATACCAGGTGTATCGTATTCTTCCACAAAATGCATGTTCATAATAATAGTGATAAGAGCTTTGTGTTTTTAATGCGGGAATTCCACTGCTTATTCTCAATGTAACCCGGCGCTGCATTCAGAATGTCACGAGACGTGCACTGCAAATGGAGACTTCCCGGCTCTGTGCCATGACAACAGGTTCTACGTTCATTGTGTCAGCCTCACCGTCCACCTGAGGCGGTGCGACACAAATCAAGTTTTCGATCCCAGCCAGGGCAAATGTGGTGAGTTGGCTTAGTTATTTAATTGATTTGGCTTGAGTTATTTTTTTAAAGGAAGGTTTATTTAACGAAATCCAGTCCACTAAATTCCGCTACCCATAAATAATCGTTGTTGTATATCAGAATCCATCCGTCTGCCTGTTTGCAGTAAACCTAGATTCGTCCTACGACATTCTGTCTATAATAAACATTACAACAAAGATATATACAATACGTGTTCGTGCTTGCAGTTACGTAAATGTAAATCTCGATGTTTACAATACACACAAACAAGAAACAAGACGAGTGTTTCTTTGCTGTAATTATAGACTTATCCTTCGATGTTCTACAATAAATGCAATGACAGGAAACAACAAGACGTTTCTTGTGCTTTCAGTGTGTGTGGAGACGTGTGCCGGTGTCTCCGATGGAGACCATGCTTCGCGTTGCCGCGACCCCCGCTACTATGTCGCCTGTTCCGGAGGAGTGCCTAGTCTGAGGCAATGCAGCGGCAGCAAACTGTTCGTCGAAGGCGTGAACAAATGTCGTGAGTGTCTCTTGATGCCTCCTACGTGATGACGTCAGACATGTCATATTCGTCATTGAAATCCGTGTTATTAGTTGAAATTTCAATACATTTTCAGTCCATTATAAAGATTAATAAATCACGGTGGCTTAGCGCCACACTGTTTTGTTCCTTCCCTATTTAAACAAAATTGGTATCGTTCCTTCTGGGGTTTCCTTGTGATATTGAGGCATATTTCATGAACTCTTTATATCATCTCCCCCATTGCTCGTTGAATCTATGTTGCTACTATAACTCCCTTCACCCAACTGTATTAATTAATACATGCTGTAGACAGTGGTGGACATTTATGTACGGATAGTCTTTGCATATTAATTGTAACAAGGCCGAATGCTTCCCAAATGCTTCTGCAAATGGGTAAAATAAATAGAGCGTTAAGCATTGGAAACCGCAGCACACAAAACATGTCTTTACCTAATCACGCAGTTTACCATCTCAACACGGGTCACCCATTTGTATCCAACATCCTTTGTGTTTCTCCCCCTCAATGGACGTCGGTTTTCTGCTCATACCCTTTCTTATCACATTCCTCTTCCATTCACTTTGTCACAGCTCCATTCTCGTTGTCCTCATAGTTTGCCGCGACACGTGCTACGGCAAGAATGACGGTACTTATGCCAGCTGCGACGACTGCGCCACCTACTATCACTGTCGCCACGGAAGTCTCATCACCAGAACCTGCCGATACAACGAATGCTTCGACGAGGCTTCCGGCAAATGCAGTGAGTCGCCATCTTGCTTTAGACACCATCGAAATATCGTAACCGCGTCTAGACCATCAACTCCCATTGAAAAGGGATTACATTTAGCCTATGATGATTTCGGGTAGATATTTATGGGGAACGTTTAACAACACCAGTTCGCATTGCGGTAACATCAACGTTTATTGAGACAATTGTGTTGATGGCATTGTAAAGAGTTAAATGTGTCTGTGTTTGCTTACTTGCCTGACCATGTGCTAATCACAGTCCACCGTTCTGTTGCATTCGCACACAGGCAGAATTATGTACTTATAATAAGGTTCTATAAATATATTACATGGCATTATCACTAGTTAAGTAGCAACGTTAGTTTTTTTATGTATTAACAGCAAACTGTTTTATGGGAATTTTGATGAGCTGACTCGAAAACCGTTGCCAACCATATTACAAATAAATTAAAAGTAATATCTAAGTTGGCCAAAATAGGCAGTCCCGTTTTTGTTACATCAGTGAACCGACTTCAAGCAATTGTGCTCTCAAAATGTGGCGCTTGACTTCCTAGGCCATAAATACATAAAATGGCGTCCAAACTTAATAATAATAATAATAATAATAATAATAATAAACATAACTTTAGCAGGAATGACACAGAAAATGTAGTACGCATGGAAAACAGGATTGCGTTCAACAGAGGTAATTCCTGCCCAAAACCAGCGGTGCGAAAATATACGTATTGTTTTGTTCCACATATCTCAATAACATTCAAAGAAACACTGTAACCAGCATTGGTCTCGCTACAGAATGCAAGGAGATCACGTGCAAGGGCAGGAAGGACGGGTGCTACCCCTCGTCGTGCCTTCCTTGCGGCACGTACATCAAGTGCCGTAACGGCGTGAGAGTCATCCGCAAATGCCCTGGGTACAGGCCGTACTTCGACTGCCAGGTGAAGAGGTGTTCCCGCAGTCGCTACAGGTGCCAGGTATGTATAATCAATACACTTAGACGTATAGTCAACACATTACACTACTTCGGGTGTTTGTACTTAATTGTTTATTTTAATTTAGTATTTATTTATTTAATATTATTATTTTACAAAATATTTTATTATTAAATAAGTAATGTATTTATCTATTTAATTATCTTTCTTTATTATTTTACATTATATCAATATATGTGTATCATGTTGAATGGTTGTGTTTATATTAACTTCCATTGCGCATTTTCTTGTATTGAATATTATTATTGTTATTATATGGTGCCATATAAATCAATAAACATTTACAAAAATATTTATATCGAAGGTGCCGACCGTTCCGCTACCACGGAATTAACTGTCGTAATAATTTATAGCAGGAAGTATCCGCGGGAAAATAGCAATAGTTAAATATAATTACTAATGGGGAACGCATTTAAGTCAACCTAATTTCAGAAAATGCGCTAGCTATTTTGAGTTGTTTTCTGATTATTTGCGAGTCTGATTATCTACATCTCGGTATAAGTAGGGAACATCATTTTGGCTTCAGTGTAGCATTACTCTCGCAAGTACAAATGGCAGCAGGTCAAAATAAAATAAATTAAAAACTATTAACTATTAACGTAGTCAGCGGTGCGTATTTAAAATAAAACATACCGTAATTGTTGATAATTTGTACACGAGTTGGATATGCGTATATTGACATTTTATACGTTGGAACTATGACGTAATTATATCAGACTATCCAACGCTTTATGTTGTGTGTCATACGTAGAATGGATCTTGAAGCTAATTTGTATGACATGTAGTGACATATTACTCTTGACTATTTTCTTTTCATTTCCAGAAGTAAATGGCGATCTGGAAATATCGCTGCGAATTGAAGAGACACCATCACCGACACTAGTCGCGCTAGTTGACCGATCGCAGCCGACGTCGAATTCAAACAAGAGAATGTTGTCTTGTGTAAAGTGGTGACAAATAAAAACATCATGGTCAATTTGTTGTCGTGTATCGATCGAATATTATTTAAGGAGCAACAGAGTAACACTATGAGAGACATACACCAGGATAAAACCGAACCACAAAGTATGGTAGTCAGTAGACATTGTGACGGGACACATTCTTCATACGGATGTCAAAGTTGAACACTGACTGCAGATTAGCTGCTTTTATGAATGCACTGTGAACTTCATCATGGGTTATTAATGTAAGGTGTGAGAGTATGACTTTATAGAACGTCGATGCGTCGTAATATTCATAGATATTTCAGCAAAAAATACGCACTCAACACCTACACTCATACGCACACAGATACATGCGCACGCACGCACGCACGCACACAAACATAAACACAGACACACACACACACACACACACACACACACACACACACACACACACACACACATACACACACACAAACACACGCACGCACGCACGCACGCGCGCACACACACACACACATACACACACAACACACACGCACGCACGCACGCACGCACGCACGCACGCACGCACACACACACACACACACACACACACACACACTGCAAGCTGTGCCTATATACGTATCGTTACCCTCCACAAAAAGTGTGCAAGTCTCCAAATGTGGATCTGCATGTAGGCAGCGAGGATACGACAGTGAAGCGAAGAAGCTCTATTCTAGCACCCTTTAATCACCCTAATCGTGGAAGCAGCTACAAGACACGTTGTTCCATTTCTCCCGTCTTATATATTTACTTGTTCCGGCGCGATCACCTTACTGGGATAAAAACTTAACGGTCAGAACGAACATACAGAAATGCCTGAAAACAGCAATGTCAACAACTGTACGTAAACCAAGTTACCAACCGTCACCTTTGGCGTCATAGCATTCATCAGGGCCGACCCCTGCAAGACAGGCAGTCTACTGGTTGAGACGGAGAAGTGAGAGAGTAGAAATATCTGATACCCACAACCTCACTTTAGCCAGAATCCCACGTTAGCATTTGCTCACAAGTCCGCGTATCTAGAATCGGTCTCCTATTAAGTAAAGGCAAGTTCTTATATAGCATAATTTCCCATCCCTAGGATTACTCAAGGCGCTTTACACAGACCTGTCCAGTCAAACGCCATCTCAAGTTTTTTGGGCAGCATCCAGCCATGCTGTAATTAATACGCGAAGACAATTCGTACACAAATATCCACCACTGCCTATAGCTAGGTATTCATCCATACAGTTGCGTGAACTGGAGCAAAGTAGAGTGAACATAATTGCGCAAGATTCGACACGGCAGCATACGATTCGAACCCGAGTTAACTTAGTGTGAAGTCTGGAGCTCTGGCCACTGCGCCACTGCGCCACTGCGCCACAGCGCCACTGCGCCACTGCGCCACTGCGCCACTGCGCCACTGCGCCACTGCGCCACTGCGCCACTGCGCCACTGCGCCACTGCGCCACTGCGCCACTGCGCCACTGCGCCACTGCGCCACTGCGCCACTGCTGCGCCATGCTGCGCCACTGCGCCACTACTTCTACGCCGCTACACGCCAAGTACCCTACGATCATCACGGGACTTCCCCTTTGTTCAGAGGAGCCGCCGACGATGGGTGGGTTACCTAAATACGTCATCGATACATGCATGATCAATCACGACCCCGTATCGTAAGTCAACTTCCGCATATCTCAGGCCATGTGTTTGAAGGTCAAAGGTGTGTTAGCAATAATGTCCTCTGTTCAGTGCTGGGAGGGTGTAGAGTATTGTGTCCTTTGGAGATACACACCAACTTACCCGATAATGGTGGATGCATGGCTTGTTTTTCCCGTACGGCCTGCATTAATAGGTTATAATGACGGTGTGCGATAGTGTAGTGGTTAGCACATCCGACTGGTATACAGGCGTAGAAGTTCAATACCCAGACCGGGGAAGCATGGGAGTATATTTGGTGTGAAAACTTGGCTTTCAACAGCGGGGAATGTGTGTCTCTCATTACTCGGATATCACGTTAAATATCCAATTTGGGACATAAAGAACTACCGAGGACGACAAGCACCCTGACAGCGACCTCCCTCAGTGCCAACATATAAAATACTGACTAGTTGAATGAGACGCCGTGAGATCACCACATTGTAACTACAATATACATAGACTAATCAGTTAAAGAACGTTGCGGAGCGATGGAAACAAATAGAACTAGAAAGAAATCACAATCATAGCGTTTCCGAGATGAACAAGTCCCTACTTCCGGCGCGATATATCTACTGCGCAGACATTTTGTGTCGTTCAGCATCAACATTTCCGCTCAGTGACAAAGGTGCATGATTTAGGTTGTGGGTTTCTCAGATGAAAAACAACGATTCAACTGTATCATTAGTAATGTGAAGAACAAGAAAGAAAATTAGCATAGACTATTGACTATAAAAGAGTTTAATTAGCCGGGCTGTCATGATTAAATATAGAGATTAGGATCAATGTGTGTTCTTTGTTGGTATCAAATAGCGATTAAAATAAATTGGCGATTACACATGAGTGGCTATAAACAACTGTGTCTACATGACATGCACGAGAACAGAACATGTATTTACTTTTCTAATAAATACATCGTAGCGTTGATACTGCCCTGAATTCGCAGTGAGAACACCTTATGAAAATATAATATTGCAAATGAAACATTTTCCAAATGTTTGTGATGATCGTACACTGTCACAGACATAAAAGGTAAAGGTAAGTTAATAAGTAAATGTGTAACCTCTCAAGGAACTTCTTTTCTTTTTTTACGTATATTTCGGCTGTCTCTCCAAGCCTTCTTCAGCGGACTGAATTTCACGGTCGAAATATAAGGAGAGAAAAAAACCAATAAAAGTTTCTTGAGAGGTAAAACATTTACTTATTAACAATGAACCAAGAAACCGGATCATTCCATTGGAATAATAAAAGTAAATTGTTATATAGCCAGTTTCCAATCCTCGGGATAGTTTAACGTGTTATACACTTTACACAGACCTATTCAATCGAATATCACCTTGGTTCTTCGTGGAAGCATCCAGCCACACTGCAATTAATGCGCGAACAGTACTCGTACACATTTACCCACTAGTGTCTGTATTTAGGTTTCATTCATACACTGAGTGAACTGGGGTAATGTAGAGAGAAAAGCATCGCTCACAGTTTGGCACGACAGCACACGATTCTAACCCGAGTCAGAAACTCTAGTCTAACCACTACGCCGCTGCACTACTACTTAGAGATGAACTACTAGAAAGATGTGTCTTATTATCGTCATCGTCATCGTCATCGTCATCGTCATCGTCATCGTCATCGTCATCGTCATCGTCATCGTCATCGTCATCGTCACCATCATTGTGCAGCCACATTGTCCCGTGGTTGGGCGAAGGCTGCTTCCACGTATGTCTATCTTGCACTAGCCTCTACCAGATGGTACCCTCCCTTCCAGTAGTGGTCTAGTTCGTCTCTCCGCCGTCTTGCCGGCCTTCCTATAGGTCTTTTCTTTTCGTAGGGTTTCCATGTGGTGATACGCAACGCCCATCGGTTATCTCGTCTTCTACTGACGTGCACTGCCCAGGTCCACTTCCGTCTTCTGACTTGTTCGATTACATCAGTGACTTTTCTCTTTTCTCTTACCCAGATGTTTGCTTTTCTGTCCCGGTATGTGACGTTTAACGTACTCCTGTCCATCTTTGCTTGGTTGGTGAGTGCCCATGTATCCGCGCTATATGTCATTGCTGGAAGTATGCATGAGATGTAGACTTCTCTCTTCAAGCAAGTTCCAATTATACCCTTGAAGATGTCGCGGTACTTGTCGAATGCTACCCATCCAGCCGTGATTCTGCCTTGAATCTCCTTGTCTTCGTTTTTGTCTCTGGTGCTGTATTTCTGTCCCAGGCAGACGTAGATAGCTTTCAACGTTCTCGATCAAAGTGTTGTTGATATATATATATTTGTGTGTCGTTTTCCATCATCACCTTTGTCTTCGAATTGTTCATCTTCAGACCCTGATTTTCATTTTCATCTTTTAATTCCTGTAGCATGTGTTGTAGTTAATATGGTGTATTAGCGCACATGTGTATGCCATCGATATTCGCCGTATATCTTCAATCCTCTGGTTGCCCAAATCAGTCGTCGAAATATGTTTTCGAGTACTACCGTAAACAGCTTGGGCGATATGATATCTTCATTTTGTACTCCTCACCTGATGTTGATATTGTTGCCTTCTTTATATAGGTGAACTGTCATTGAGCTGTGTAGAATTCCTCTATTCGTTCTGTGCTCTTATCTTGATCATGGATTTCTCTACCATGCTTATCTAGGAGTGTAATCAGTCAGTCTTGGCCTAACTTCTGCGTTCTTCTGGCTTTCAGCAGGCTCTTTGATGCCTTGATTGGTGTGTCTTACACTAATCCATAGATTCCAAACACTGACCAGAGTTGATGGGGAGAGAAAATACACCCAGCGTAGCGTATCTAGCCTGCTCCTAGATGTTGTAATAGGGCAGGATGCAAGAATATTATTTATCAAATAAACTATTCAGCTCTGGCATGTCTTAGTTATACAAAACGTAGTTACTTACCGCGTCGTATATAACCCGACTTGTTCGTTCCAAGCGCCTTAAGCGTGTCCATGTTCTGCCCACAGTACAGTGCGGTTGTATTCCGGGTTAATCCATGCAAACGTCCCCTGTCGCAATCAGCGCACGCACGAGATGGGTGTTATGGCGGTCTTTAACAGTGACGTCACTTCCGCGGTAACGCCGACGCGCGCATGCACACGCTTGCTTCCGCTCATGTGTCAAGGCTGGAAACAAAAAGGCCTGGTGAATATTATATATATATGTGTATGTGTGTGTGTGTGTGTGTGTGTGTGTGTGTGTGTGTGTGTGTGTGTGTGTGTGTGTGTGTGTGTGTGTGTGTGTGTGTGTGTGTGTGTGTGTGTGTGTGTGTGTGTGTGTGTGTGTGTGTGTGTGTGTGTGTGTGTGTGTGTGTGTGTGTGTGTGTGTGTGTGTGTGTGTGTGTGTGTTGTCGTGTGTGTGTGTGTGTGTGTTGTGTGTGTGTGTGTGTGTGTGTGTGTGTGTGTGTGTGTGTGTGTGTGTGTGTGTGTGTGTGTGTGTGTGTGTGTGTGTGTGTGTGTGTGTGTGTGTGTGTGTGTGTGTGTGTGTGTGTGTGTGTGTGTGTGTGTGTGTGTGTGTGTGTGTGTGTGTTGTGTGTGTGTGTGTGTGTGTGTGTGTGTGTGTGTGTGTGTGTGTGTGTGTGTGTGTGTGTGTGTGTGTGTGTGTGTGTGTGTGTGTGTGTGTGTGTGTGTGTGTGTGTGTGTGTGTGTGTGTGTGTGTGTGTGTGGGGTTTAAACGTCCTGGTGTGTGTGTGCCGTGCGTGCGTGCGTGCGTGCGTGCTGTGTGTGTGTGTGTGTGTGTGTGTGTGTGTGTGTGTGTGTGTGTGTGTGTGTGTGTGTGTGTGTGTGTGTGGTGCGTGCGCGCGCTTGGCTTTACAGCAGTCACTTGCCAAAAACCTGGTTTGACAGTCTGGATTAGTGTGGTCTTGGGTGGGGGGACACTATTCGCAAGGAACCGTGTCTGTGGCGGTTGGCCCCTCACCTTTGTTGCTTATAAAAAAGAATATTAGCAATGCTGGCTTTTATTATAATGTGTGTATATTATAATTGTGATTACACTTAAGTAGACTGAGGTGAACAGGCAATACAATTTGCCATTTTACACACTACAACTGTTGTCTAGTGTTTATATTGTTGCACCAAACAAGCTACGACCATACACAGGTAGATACATAAATGCGAAATTCTAGTAGTAGAATAACATTTATGTAGATGCTAGGAAGTAATGTAGGGAAAATGACTGGTCCCACTAGAGCATGCTGGGAAAGTCAGCTGTGCTGGTTCACGTCGGTTTGCGGTGCCAACGAGGACGGACCAGGACTATCTGGATCCTAGGCTCCACCTCCCTCCGCCTTCTCTTTGACTTGTGCGGTGCACGCGCTGTATTGTATGTTTGTGCATGTTCTAGGATTACGCGTGTGTTATACTTAGAATGTGTCTTTCATTCCAGATTTAGGAAGTTACATTACCTTAACAGCGCGATAATCCGTTTGTCTTGTCGCTGATATAACAAAGATATTGTTTCCAAGAAACTGTTATAGGCTGTTGTTCTTTTGGTAAACATACTTTTATAGCATTTCGTATTGGTAGTATATACCATGAAAACTGATAGCAAACCATTCAAAACATCCACTGGACTGAAATCGTCACCAACATCGAGGTCCTTGAAATGGCTAAGGTTATTACCATCGAAGCCATAATTCTCAAAACACAGCTTTGCTGGGCAGGACATGCCTACAGGATGGAAGACAATCGCGTACCAAAAATCGTGCTATATACAGAACTGTTCACTGGCCATCGTGACAGGGGTCACCTCGGAAAAGATATACAGACATCTTGAAAAGATCCCTCGCCTCTTGCAACATCGATCACCACCAGTGGACAACATAAGCAACCAGTCGCATGAACTGGCGACGCTCAGTCTACCAGGCCACCACTTTGAAACCACACGAAGGGCCAACATGGAAAACAAAAGGAGAACGAGAAAACCGGGACCCTTCTGAAATCACCACTGAACAAGTGTGACGCGCAGCCGCAGTGGAAAGATTTGTCTATTTCTGAAATCACCACTGAGCAGGTGTAACGCGCAGCCGCAGTGGAAAGATTTGTCTATCTCGGATAGATTTCGTCACCCATCAGCGTGCCTGCAACAGACGAGCACTTCCTCCTTCATGATGACGTGATGATGACTTGGTGTCGTTTTGGAATATGATTAGCTTTAGCCTATAAACAAGTGTATGGGGAAGGGCGGGTAAAGTGCACCCCTTAAGCGCCGATCGACCTTCATTTGAAATTTATGTACAAAAGGGCTTATTTTTGCTACACTACTTAGATATATACATGTGTATTGACTAACTACATGCACAGTATAATTATTCTATCTTAATAAATATAATACGTCAGACGAGTTTTAAAAAGATACCCATTTAATTATTTAATAAAACGTAGAGGCCAAAGTGGATCCCCTCACAATGTTATGCGATGCCACTTAATATTTGGCGCACATCTCGCACATAAACCCGCCGCGCTCATACCCAGCACAAGCAAGGTGTGCCCACTGGCCACACTGACACTCCCCGCAAAACACACAGCCGTCGCCTTTTCTGGTGTTGGAATACAATTCCGAACAATGCATGCATAGTGTCACTGTCTTCCTTCAATGTCTTCTTTTTCTCAGCGTTTGTGTGCCCTGTCTTCTTTAAACCGGTTGGTTGTAGGCATAAGTCTTGCCATGGCTTCGACGTCTTTCTTGTAAGGACTGCATATAATAATGTTCTATAGGTCTTCCCTCTCTTTAATTGTACCTTGTCGCACTGTAGCCGCATGGGGCCCACTTTGGCCTCTGCCATAGCCTCGGTTACCCAGGCTGCGTGAGGTGGCAGCACTTTTAAGCCCTGGGGAAAGAAAGGCTCGATCTGCATTTGTTAGGCCTACGCCAGATTAGGGTAGTGACGCTGATTAGTTCTCGGGTCAACTACGAAATAAAATTAAAATAACGATATACTTTTACAAGATAATGATATCCTATGAAAAGTATTCAACATCGAACTTATATTAACACAAAATAAATCAAAATACACATTTGCAGTTGTTTATAAAATGGAAATTACGGCAGGATTAACCAGTGTCCGTGAGGTTGCACCATTGTATAGATCATGCGGATAAACAAACAAAAGCCGACTAAGTAACCAGACTGTCTTTTCGGCGTAGTTCCGCAGCCGACCGACAGTCGGTTAAGCGAGACTACCTCTGCCATAGATTATTGGTCGGACGCCATTTTGGAATTAATGCGTTTATTTACGTCAAACTGAAATTGCTCATTTGACCATAATTATCGTTCCATGGAATGGATCACATTATCATAGATATGTACCGTGACAATGTATGAAAGCGTGGTGTTTGTAAGGCACATCCGTTATTTTAAGAAAAGTACCTAAAATACAAATGTGCTACTCGCCGTTTTGAATTGGCGCCAATGAAACAACTACGACGTTGAATTTTGTCCCCTGGCATGTTTGTAAATACAACTACCGTTGCTTTGACTTCATTGCCTATATTGCCTACCGGGAATGCTGTGACAATGGCCGGGGGCCCACTTGTCTTTGGCCGAGGGACTCACTTTACCATGTATGATTGGTACATAAGAATAATGTCAATTTAAGGTATGGCGATTTTTTTAATGCATTGCTTTAAGTGAGTCATTAGTATAATTATATTTTAGCTATCAGATCCGGTCTATAATGATAATCCCATAAAGCTATGATAGTGGCGCCCCCTTGCGTGTATAGTTAATCGAGGTGATCTGTAGTTCAAATCGACACGTTGTGTGGCGCTGAATGCCTACGCGCGGCGATTTTATAATTCGAGAAGTTTGCGCACGAGTACCTGGAGAGGAACACGCGTCCACGGTGAGATATTGAAAATATACATACATCTTACCGAGTTAAATACATTCCTGAGCCTGTGTGTGTTATTGGTGCCGGGGCAGAAATGTTTACTTTTTACTTTTATTATTCACGATGAAGCCGGCTGGGAAATGACAGCTGTCGTATGTATTGTATGTGTTGTCTGTCAGTGACAGTGTCAGTGTTGATAGCTCTGTTGCATCATCCTCGATAGTGCATGGTCCAGCCTGTAGTGGCAGTAGTGTTAGCTGAACTTCGAGATGATAACAATGTAACTGTTATTATTTGGTACACTAGTTGCAAACATCTCACAACATTCCGAGAATGATTGATGCACCTGGCAAAATGTGTAATTCATATAATTGCTATAATATTATTATAACCGCACACGTTTGCGTATTATATTTATGCTGAACAATCCCTCAACGAATTCATCTAGAACACAGCTTGAATTAAAATTTAGTTTTACTTTTAGGAATAAAATAATACTGTCCTGATTTAGTGGTTATCAACTGGTAATGCTGCTGGTAATGTTTACTATAATAACTTATTGTGATTTCAGAACTACTGCTAGGACGTTGACAACTATACGGCGCGTTTTGAACACCAGCAAACACCATGGAGGTAGACTTAGATAATTGTCTAAATTTATAGCACGAAAATTTGATTTTGATTGACCTACAAATTACATTAATTTCTACATTTTTTATTTCTACGAGACTGTAAAGATCTAGCTAGAAGAATCCTCCATTTGCGACCAATATAGCTGATTGCAGCATTTTACATTAATTATACTGTCATTTCTTAGGCCCATCTTGGTTAGACAAAAGGTATGCCAATTCTAATTAGGTTATAAAACAGATAAATATATATTTAAGATTTGATGATCGACTTTTATTCCTTGACCTAAACTATTAAACTGAATCTGTATGATAATGTTAATTGTGTGCTAAATTGTTTTGCTTTTTTCAGGGTAACAAACTTTGGGGAGGTAGATTCACGGGGGGTACCGACCCTGTGATGGAAGCCTTTAATGCATCAATTGACTATGATAAACGCATGTGGAACGCAGATATACAGGTTTGTAAAATGAGATGATGTAATTTTATAAAGAACATTCTGTTTACTGCTCATTGGTATAAAATTAATAAAACAATCAAGAACCTTTTGTACAGCGCTGTGAGCAATGAATGTTGGATCAGCACTATCTAAATGTCATAAAAATTATTATTTGTGTATAGTATTTCCTTCCACTTTTAGTCTTAAAATATATTGTTCAGTGATGATATTAATTCCATTGCTCTCGACAATTAAACAAACTCATTCCTGAGCTGTTAACTGCTATGTAACGTCAGTGCTTAAATCAAGTTTCCTTGCATCAACCAGTGGCTGGGTCAAGTATTAATATGTACTTAGGCATTGACAGAAAAAGTTGCACAAAGCTTCTAATGGTGAACATTAAGTTTCTTTACTTTAACATTCATGAGATATAAATGACGGCCCTTCAAAAGTAGAGTGGTTGTAAACTTGACATACTTTGTAGTGCTGTACAGTGTATGTGGTTTGTGTATGTGACCACCAAAGTCCACTTTCAGGGCAGCCAGGCCTACGTGAAGGCACTAGAGAAAGTGAACCTTGTCACAGCAGACGAAAGAAAAAACATCAACAATGGCCTGGAGATGGTAGGATTTGTTACATAACAGTGGAACATCACACGTTGCCAGATTTTATTCTTTTTGATCTGTTAGTAGTAGAGTTTTGTAAGATATAGAACCTTATTAAAATATGACGTTTCATAAGGAGACTGTTCATAATAATAATAAATAATGCAGTGACATCTTTTGTGGTAAAATTCTCATAAATCGAGCTCAGTGGTATATATAGCTTTATGCAAAAAAACGTCATTTGGACAAGTAAAACCTGTTTTGGTTGGGTAGAAATATGGGTGGACGGGTAAAAATAATCATAGATATTATCAGTTATGCCTTAGAAATGAGTGTAAATGGTGTCACATATGTGTTTGTAGTCCTTTTTCAGGTAAAAAAAAAACATGTAAAGTTTGTAAACTGGCTTAGCAGTTAACATCTGTAGTGTCCACCAAAAATTTGTGACTGGCAAAAATTTGATCCTGCATATAAAGTCCTGGTGATATATCAACTTATTACCAAGATATGTATAGAAATGGAGTTCTAACAAATGATGGAAGGATGACATGTCCCCTTTAAAGAGAGGAAAAGGTAGAATGATGTAGCCAGATGGATTATTGGGGAAAGAGAAAGTTATCAGGTAAGAATTCATGGAATCACAATTTGACATGGTTGAATCAGCCACAGGTTCAACCATAACAAATATGCCACCCTTGGGTCACAATGACACCCACTTCTGCTGCACACTGTGCATGTTTTTTGGTAAACAACAAATATGATATGCATACACATTAGTTATATCCAGAGTTGTTTCCGATCATTTCCCCCACATATCTCTCAGTGAACCAATTTATCTTCATATTTTAATGAAGCGAAACCATTTTTCGATAACCAATATGGTTTTAGACCAAACCACTGCACCGAATCTGCTGCGTTTGAATTAGTAGACAGAATTATAAATCACATGGACAAAAATTAGGTGCCAATAAATATGTTTCTTGACTCATTGATCATAATATTTTGTTACATAAATTAAGGTTCTATGGCAACAATAAGATACAAATCTTACATGGAAAAAACACAAAAATAAATTTGCAAATAAATATTCCAAAATTATGGGCGTTTTAAATAAACTAAAGCATATACTGTCGCTAGACATAAAACACTTATATAATTCTCTAATCCTACCATATATTAATTATTGTATTATGGTTTGGTGTACAAAGGTAGTCGAATATTGAGAATCAAGAAAAGGCAGTTCAAATAATAACATTGAACGGGTACAATTCACATACAGAACCCCATTTAAAAACACTTGAAATATTGAAAATAGATGATCAATTAAAAGTTCAAGAGCTTACATTTTTCTATAGGCATGGTAATTTGCCAGTTTATTTATTGATATATTCAGTAGTTCACTTGTTTGCCTACAGGTGGCAAAAGAGTGGGAAGCTGGTGAGTTTGTTATCAAACCGGGTGACGAGGACATCCATACAGCGAATGAACGACGTCTCAAAGTAAGACCACAAGTGCAGTGTTAACAAAATTATAAAACATTCTTTTATGCTAGTTGTATGTGCTAACGAATTGTGTCGGTGTTGAGGCAATCTTTTTATTTCAATTTCTGGTATACCTTGTCATACTTTCTATTACAACATACTGACTGCCCAAATAGGTTTAGAAAGCAGCAGACACTTTAGAATTCAACAATTTGTGTTTATAAAAACAAATGTGGTGTCGCTAACATCCATTAATGAGTTTGAACAATTTTAAAGAAGCTCATGACCCAACCTTGTCTCTTGTCAAACCACTGGACACAAGGCATGCTTTTAAAAGTGGTGCACTACCATCGGAAAAAAAATACATGAATACATCAATATGTTGTAATTGATTGTTTATATTTGATAAAAATATTTTACGAAAAAAATATGGAATAATCCCCTTCAATATTACAGATTGTTGGTAAATTGTATAAAAAGGAAGTGTTTCTTCCAGGAGCTGATAGGTGGTGCTGCAGGCAAGCTGCACACCGGCCGGAGTCGAAATGACCAAGTAGCGACGGACATGCGAATTTGGTTGCGGGAAGAAATGACACTTCTGAAACGCCACCTGGTGGACTTTATGGGAGTTTTTCTGAATAGAGCAAAAACGTAATTATGACAGAAATAAAAATGATAGATGTAACAGTTAAGTTAATGATTGCAATTATTTTTGACTGTCATTGCAGGAAGTTGGTGGTTGCAGGGCATACCCCTATGATTTTTTACAACATTGGTAATTGTAGTATAATTTAACTTACTTTGGAGTTTTTTTATCGAAGATGAGTACGACGTTTCGACCTGTCAGCTACGGGCCTTGTTCATGTACTGGTGTCATGTGTGTTGCCTCAGTTTTCGGCGGGATAATTAGGTTGTAGATGGCAGGCAGATGGTATCCCTGGTCTCTGATCATGGTAGGGGCTCTCTGTTTGATATATGTAGCCTCCTTCACTTTTCTCTTGTGCCAGTTGGATTCACAGGTCAGTACTTTAGTGTTCTCCGTGGACACTGAGTGTCCTGTGGCCCGGCAATGATCTCCTACTCCTGTTAGTTTATCCAGGTTTGTATGTTCTTTGAATCTCTGGCTGAGTGTTCTCTTGGTTTCACCTATGTATGCGTGGCTGCTGTCGATGTCACACGTGATGTTATAGATGGTTCCACACTTGTGTTCTTTAGGTGTTTTGTCTTTAGGGTGTACTACCATCGAGCGGAGGGTGTTCGCCGGCTTGTGGTACATGTGTATGTTGTGTGACTTATAAATCCGGCCAGGCTGTTCTGATAGTCCTGCCACGTATGGTAGTCCCAGAATAGGTCTTTGTGGGTTGTTGTTCGTATTAGGTGGTGTTTTTGCACTGCATGGTGGAGGTGCAAGCGCCTACTCTGGGTATCCATTGGCTCTCAGGGCATTGTGGACGTGTGCCAGTTCTGATTTCCTGTCTTCAGCTGTGGTGACATACTGCTGGGCCCTGTTGGTGAGGGTGCGTACAACTGAACGTTTGTGGGTTAGAGGGTGATGTGACTTGAAGTTGAGGTATTGGTCCGTGTGTGTCGGCTTCCGATAAATAGTTATCTTTGTGGATCCATCATCCAGAATATGGGTGCATAGATCCAGGAAGGAAAGTTTGCTGTCTTTCTCAGGTTCTGTTATGAATTTAATGAGTGGATCGACACTGTTTATGTGTTCAGTGAACACTTCCACATCGTATTCGTGAAGTAGGGTGAATGTGTCGTCCACGTATCGTAGCCACAGTGATCGCGGGTGCGGTGCTGTAGAGATGGCTACTTTCTCCAATTGTTCCGTGTAGCAATTAGCTACTAGGGGAGAAATAGGTGATCCCACAGCTCCACCATGTGTTTGCTGGTAGTATGCCCCGACGTATATGAAATAGGTCGTATTCAGGCAAAATTCGAGGAGCTCAACTATCTGTGGGATTGTCATTTCCATGCGGCTGGTTAGGGTGTCATCTTATTGTAGTCTCTCTGTGATGACTTCCAGTGCCTTATCCACAGGGTCACTGGTGAAGAGTGCTGTGACATCGTATGACACCAGTTTCCAAGCAGGTGGTATTTTTAGGCCTCTTAGCTTGTCGACTAGTTCCTTGGTGTTTTTGATGCTGTGACAGTTCTTACCCACAAGAGGGGTGAGTACACTAGCCAGGTATTTGGCTGCATTATTTAATACTGCCATAACTGGATACTATAGGCCTAAGGGGTGTGTTGTTTTTGTGTATGTTAGGCGTCCCATACAATTTTGGGGGTTCTTCCGACTCTGGGTATAGCTTCCAGTACAGTTTGTCTGAGATGGATCCATTTCTCTTCCACTTCCTTAGGATCATTTTGTATTTGTGTGTGGGGTCTTTGCTAAGTCTGGTGTACGTGTTCATAGCCCCCACCATGTCAGTCATTTTCTCTCTATATTCGATAGTGTTCATGATTACCTGGCTCTACCTTTGTCTGCAGGGAGTATGATGATGGAGTTGTCTTTTTTCAGTGTCTGTAGAGCTACCCTCTTCCCCTTACTGATGTTAGATTTCGGGAGTTTAGCTTGTTTGATGGTACGTACAACCTCCCTTCTGAGTTCTTCAGCCGCAGACTCTGTCATTTATTTCGCTACTACCTCAGTGCCGGCTATGATTTATTCGACCGGGAGGGTAGTCGGAGTATTGGCGAAGTTTAAACCTTTACTAAGTATAGATCATGTCCTGAAATCTGAGGCAACACCAGTACGTGAACAAGGCCCGTAGCTGACGGGTCGAAACGTCGTACTCATCTTCGACACTAAAGCTCCAAAGTAAGTTAAATTATACTACATGTACAATAAACCATTCTTGGAGCCATGAACAATATATTCAATAACATTGGTAATGTTATGGATTTTTGATATGTGAACTCAAGTTCGCAATGTTCTGTAAAATTGGGTTATTGTATTCTATATATATATATATTATATTATATATTAATGTGCCAGGAGTAACACTGAACACGAACTAGCCTCATCCTTCAAGGAAAGTCTCCAGGTCATAGGCTATGGTTAAGAAAAAATGGATTAGGTTACATTTTATGGCAGATATGTTTCTTTCATGATGGTTAATTTGGAGCACCAACAAAAACGACCCTCATTTCTGTTTAGCTAAAACTGTTCAAAATGTATTGGATTGATCACATAAGAATTGAAATATACCTGGTACGTCTTGAATAAATATTATGTCATTAATCAAGGCTCTGTATCTCTTAACTGAATAATGGTGTGATTTTACGTGTGACAGAGAGATCGACTACCTCATGCCGGGATACACGCACATGCAGAGGGCTCAGCCCATCAGGTGGAGCCACTGGCTACTCAGGTAAACGTCCACATTGTGTAAAATAGCGTTAAGGTAAATCAATTCTCTTATTGTTCAGAGGCCTGTCCTTACAACTGCCCAAAGCGCTTTACACTTTATTCTGTTGTGGAAAAGTTCAGTCAAACACGGTCTCGGCATCTTTGGAAAGTATTCAGCCATAGTATGATTCATGCACAATGATTATTCACAGACAGATATCTGCCACTGTCTACAGCCAGGTATTCCTTCACACATCTAGGTGGACTGAAGCAGCATAAAATAATCAAACTTGTCCAGGGTAAAGAGTCAGTAAAATGACTTTGAACCAGAATATCTTAACTAAATTAGTCCGTAGTTTCCATGCTAATTGCATCACTACAAAACAAAATAGTTTGCAATATGAAAAGTGTAGACAAACCAGCAATAATTGTTTGGTTAACAACTTAACATCCATATTTACGACTTAAAATATGGCTGTACATATCAACTTACATGAACATTTATCAGTTACCAGGCCTATGATATTCCTACTAGGCTACAAAACATACATGTCTTCTGCCATTTTTTCATTTAAATTTTTGTATCACCTTTGTATAGTTTACTGCATGGCAAATATGTCAAAAAAACAATGGAATAGAGCGTGCAAGTCTCGCGCGCGAAAACGAGGCTGGGGGCAGGAGGTCCATATACTCCATGTTAACAAATAGGACTTTGTTTTGTTTTGGTCGTAATAATCGAACTGTCCCGAAATAGCGTATTTCAGTTATATTGTCCAAAGGATTATTACAAACAGAAGCAGTGGAACATTTTGCCGGTGACAATGATCACGGAAATCATGAATTTTAATCGATTATTAAGGTGGTTGCCATGGCAATAGCGGCACGTACTTGTGTTTGGCGATCTTGACTAATAATGAAGAGGCCAGTTTTCGCGCAGTACAACCTGTTTGGGCCAAACGTATGCATGTGTTATGATTATGTGCATTTAGACAACTTATCAGATATAAGTGCTTATCGAAACCACAATGCACAGCAAAGTAAAACGCAAATCCCGTAAAAAACACATACAGCCTAGCATCGTGTCGATTATCTGCACTACGTAAATCGCTATGTGTCTATGATAGTGTGGTAAACTCAATATTAAATCGGACATTTAAGATAAGAAACGTATAACACAAGATATTTATGAACTGATTTTCCTAGTATTCATCAGTCGGAAGCTACAACTGTCATCTATCGTTAGAATATTAGTCTTGTGTCCAGTCCCCAATTAGTCTTGCTTAGTCCCCAATAAGCTCCAGTGGCGCGGAGTCACGCCATGTATCGTGACCCATTTGCCGGCCCTATTATTAAAGGTAGGGTGTTAGCTCCTAAGGATTTTTTTCATTTAATATTACGTTTTTATGACTACAACATGCACATAAAAACGTAAAACGTTTACTGCCTGTCAGGTTGTGCTTAGTGACTTTATTAAGCTCAGAATAATGTACGCAATGTGAAAGGTTCCGCCTGCAACATGTGCAAATGGTAAACAAAACATCCAGTTTCAAAACAAACTTTATTGGCAGTGATGCCGAGGTGAGCAGCGTTAACCTCAGTATCCTTTGATGTTTAATGTTTTAACTTTCCCATGTTCTAGACAGCAGACTACTGTTTACAAATCCTGCTCGGCCAATAATGAGCAGAGGAACTAGCGCTCTCTTTTTGAAACGTGATTATGTGCCAGGTTGACAATTGAAGGTCCAACTTATCCTGTAGATGGCACCACTGTCTGTTACAGCTACACGTGGATGTTGCAGAGAGATGTAGAGAGACTGAACGAGCTGACTGCTCGGTCGAATCGACTCCCTTTAGGAAGGTAATGTTAGATGCAGTTTTATTGTTTTAAAACCACCGTAATTTTGCTGTTTAAGGCTGCATTTGTAGATTACTTGATACAAATTTATTTTAACCATAATTAGAGTTTCTAAAATTATTTTAGTGTTACTTTATTAATAACTTGTTAACTTATTAATCTAATTTATTTTTCATTTATTATTTAGCTGTTAATTTATTGTTGATAAGTTTAGTTTATACATTAAGATTTATAGAAGCTTTATTTATGTATCTGTTTGTTTTTATTATCATTTAACATCATAAATATTTTCTTTACCGTGTAAGCATAATTTATTATGTACATTTTGTATATTCCTGTTTTGCCAATGTTGTATTTTATGCGCCTTTGATTGTAAGTATATTTTGGATATACAGTGCTTTATATATAAAATTATTATTCATTGAATAATAAATTTATAATTCATCCATCCTGTTCTGAAGTCAGGAGTAATAGTTATCAGCGGATAGCTGCTGTATTCATTTAACATGTACAACAATCATGTTAGACGGAAGAAAAAATGAAATATATAGTGGTATTTTTTTCAAGTAATAAAAGAAAACAAATATAAAAACGTTAAAGTGCCTTTGAGCAATTTAGGCTGAAAAGGACGCTATTTAAATGTTCATATTATTAATATCAGAGATATTAAGATATTTAATACGGCTTGGCATCTTCACTGACAGGAGTGATTATAGTTAGCAGAAAGTCACTGTCATTTGTACTGACTGTTGGATCTAGGGAAATGTATTAATCCGTGTAGTTCACAATATTACCAGTAGGGAGCATTTAACTTACAACTCAAAAGTTCTGACTTGTAAAATGCAATTTGGTAACCTGCAAACATTGAAAATATATATACAGTTATGTCTTGTTTATCTAGTCTGAAATAATCCAGTTGTTTTGCGAACCGGACGTTTTGTTTCATTCGTCCAACCAAAACTTTGGAAATCAAAGCGGGTTAATGAGACATGGCTGTATTTTTATGATGGACATTAACAAGATTTAACAAGATTGCCACCTAGAGATTCAACTCTAGATGGACTAGGAAGCCCTTTGGCTTATCGAGAGTCCAACCTATCTATCTAAGTATACCCCGCCATTCTGAGGTATAAGTCGATTTTATTTTAAAATATATTAACATTACTTGCACCTACACAATCAGCTGATAATCTGTTCCATACATTTACTGTTCTTTGTGAAAATGATAATTTTCTAATATCTAATCTACACTGCTTCTTTGCTAATGTAACTCCATGTCCTCTAGTCCTTCTCTCTTCCTTGACTGATAACAAAATATTTCTGTCAATATTTTCATATCCATTCAATATTTTAAACACCTCAATCTGATCTCCTCTCAATCTTCTGGTTTCTAGTGTTGTTAAGCCACATTCCTTTAGACGCATTTCATAACTAATATTCCTGAGTTTTTGTATCATTTTGATTGCTCTCCTTTGTACTCTTTCTAGCATATTAATATCCTTCTTGCGATATGGCCTCCATGCTTGTATGCAATATTCTAAATGAGGCCTAACTATTGTTTTATTCAGCGGTATTATTAGTTCTTTTTCTTTGTACATTATATTTCGCCTAATTAATCCAAGAATTTGGTTTCCCTTCGCTGCTGCAATTCCACACTGCTCTGATACCTTCATGTCAGCACTAATAGTTGACCCTAAGTCCTTTTCCTTTTTACTTTTAGTATTTAGTACAGTACCACCCATTGTATATTATGCATCTTCATTCCCGTATTATATGCTACGTTTATAAAATAAACTCCAGAAAGTTCAAGATATTACAAGTATGTATCAATAACTCACATAGCAGAGTTGATAAATTCTTGATATAATTTTTAGTTTGTTGTTGTGTTTTATAAGCATATTGAAGATGTCATGACATGTTTTATCAATTGTTGGATGTCTGTGAATTACATGTGGTATTAATTAACAGCGGTGCTTTGGCTGGGAATCCATTCATGGTGGACAGAGAATTCTTAGCCCAAGGTAAGTCGATATACCATCTGGTTGCAGTCTAGTTGCTAGTAGGTTTCAGCACTCTGAAATGTTCTATTAACTGACTAGTGTGTCTTGTAGTGACACTGTTACATCATGCAAGGTCTCATTCAACTAGTCAGCCTTTTCTGAACATTTACTTCCTGTGTTGGCATTAAGGGTGGCCACTGCCAGGGTGGTCACTGCCAGGGTGGTCAACGTCTGGGTGGTCAATGCCAGGGTGGTCACTGCCAGGATGATCACTGCCAGGGTGGTCAATGCCAGGGTGGTCACTGCCAGGGTGGTCAACGTCTGGGTGGTCAATGCCAGGGTGGTCACCGCCAGGATGATCACTGCCAGGGTGGTCAATGCCAGGTGGTCAACGTCTGGGTGGTCAATGCCAGGGTGGTCACTGCCAGGATGGTCACTGCCAGGGTGGTCAATGCCAGGTGGTCAACGTCTGGGTGGTCACCGCCAGGGTGGTCAACGTCTGGGTGGTCAACGTCTGGGTGGTCAATGCCAGGGTGGTCAACGTCTGGGTGGTCAATGCCAGGGTGGTCACCGCCAGGATGATCACTGCCAGGGTGGTCAATGCCAGGGTGGTCACTGCCAGGGTGGTCAATGCCAGGGTGGTCAATGCCAGGGTGGTCAATGCCAGGGTGGTCAATTCCAGGGTGGTCACCGTCTGGGTGGTCACCGCCTGGGTGGTCACCGCCTGGGTGGTCACCGCCTGGGTGGTCACCGCCTGGGTGGTCACCGTCTGGGTGGTCACCGCCAGGGTGGTCACCGTCTGGGTGGTCACCGCCAGGGTGGTCACCGCCTGGGTGGTCACCGCCAAGGTGGTCACCGCCTGGGTGGTCCCCGTCTGGGTGGTCACCGCCTGGGTGGTCACCGCCAGGGTGGTCACCGCCAGGGTGGTCTCTGCTAGGGTGGTCACCGCCAGGGTGGTCACCGCCAGGGTGGTCACCGCCAGGGTGGTCACCGCCAGGGTGGTCACCGTCTGGGTGGTCACCGCCAGGGTGGTCACCGTCTGGGTGGTCACCGTCTGGGTGGTCACTGCCAGGGTGGTCACTGCCAGGGTGGTCACTGCCAGGGTGGTCAATGTCTGGGTGGTCACCGTCTGGGTGGTCACCGTCTGGGTGGTCTCCGCCAAGGTGGTCACCGTCTGGGTGGTCACCGCCAAGGTGGTCACCGCCAGGGTGGTCACCTGCCTGGGTGGTCACCGCCAGGGTGGTCACCGTCTGGGTGGTCACTGCCTGGGTGGTCACCGTCTGGGTGGTCACTGCCAGGGTGGTCACTACCAGGGTGATCACCGCCTGGGTGGTCACCGTCTGGGTGGTCACTGCCAGGGTGGTCACTGCCAGGGTGGTCAATGTCTGGGTGGTCAACTGCCAGGATGATCACCGCCAGGGTGGTCACCGCCTGGGTGGTCACCGCCAGGGTGGTCACCGTCTGGGTGGTCACCGCCAAGGTGGTCACCGTCTGGGTGGTCACCATCTGGGTGGTCACTGCCAAGGCGGTCACCGTCTGTGTGGTCACCGTCTGGGTGGTCACTGCCAGGGTGGTCACCGTCTGGGTGGACACCGTCTGGGTGGTCACCGCCAAGGTGGTCACCGTCTGGGTGGTCACCGCCAAGGTGGTCACCGTCTGGGTGGTCACCGCCAAGGTGGTCACCGTCTGGGTGGTCACCGCCAGGGTGGTCACCGCCAGGGTGGTCACCACCTGGGTGGTCACCGTCTGGGTGGTCACCGCCAGGGTGCTTGTCACCCTCACTTCTCAGTGGTTTCTTTCCATCCCAAATTGAGATGGGGTGAACATTTAATGTGAACTCCAAGTCATGAGGAATTCACAGCCCCCAATGTTGATAGCAGGTTTTTGTACCAGATATACCAGATGTTAAACTCAAGGCATTGACACACCAGGCAGATGTGCTAGCCATTACACTACTGTTTACCCCATGTGCCATGTAAAATGTAGCATTTGTACATAAAACACAAAACGCATTAACATTACACATGTAACACCAAGTTTTCTTAGAGTAGTAATACTTATATCAACTCCACAAATAGCTTTTGTATTATTTTTTGAATGTGACGAGAGCGGCTTAATGAATGCTGGTAGGTTGTAGAGTTTATATATAATTGCTGCTGGATTGTTTATGTTTCATAAACTTACATTTGTTTTCTTTTATTTTCTTCAGAGTTGAACTTTGCTGGTGTCACAGGAAATAGTCTCGATGGCACAAGTGACAGAGATTTTGTAGGTTTGTGTCTCATGAAATAATAAAGACAGTAAAAGATGATTGACAACTACTGTTGGTACATTTTGAATGTATAATTGTTGCTAAAGTGGTAGAATGTTTAATGTGTGGCAGAAGGATATGATCAGTAGCAAGATTCCCACTGAACCTTTCATAGACGACTGTACTAGTTAATAATATTTGTGAAAATTTAATCTCTCAAATACAGCTACACTACACTGTATATGACTAAATGTATGATGTCAAAAGTGCACGTGATTTATTGAATTTTATGCAGATTTATAAAGTAAAGAATTGTGGATAGAAGCCACGTCTTCAAAATAATCTTGTACACAACATTTCATTGATTATAAAGCACACAAAGAAACAATAAGTTAATGGAAACGTGGCCACTGCATCTGCTTCATTTATTCATATGAGGATTTTCCATTTCCTTTCAGCCGAATTCTTGTTTTGGGCATCATTGACAAGTACACATCTGAGTCGGTGGGCGGAAGACCTGATCATTTATTGCACAAAGGAGTTCAGTTTTGTGTCTCTCTCTGACGCCTACAGGTACAAAGTATATCTAGAGGAGGTATCGTCTTACACTTGTCCTAAGTGGAATTATTTGTTAAAAAATCATGTTAGGTTGGCCAAAAAATCCTGCGTGTAATTTGTAATTTTACACATAATAACAACCGACATACTTAGTTAATCTGCTACATTTCGCGTTTATCCCTAGGACCCTTAGATCATCAATTTCCAACAACTGCTTGTTTCTAAAACTTAGCTCAATATTGGCAAACATGCTTTTCTCTAATTGCGCCAACAATCTAGAATCAACTCCATATTACAATTAAATATTCTTAAGCTGTAGCCACCTTTTGTAAAAATAAAACTCTAAACATATCTGTTTGAAATTGCTTTTTCACCATAAGTTGTCCATGCTCCAGTGACACCTTTTGCGTGTGCCTGTTTGTGATGTTTGTTGCTCCTCTGAGCTTCAATTTTCAAGTATATAGGCACTATAAAAGTGTTACAATTATTAATATTACTGATTTACAGTGGCGTAAGCCTAGAGTAAAACAAGGAACCAAAGGCCCAGTCGTCTACATACAAACATTTTGAACCTTGTGTAGTTTTGTCAGTTTTAATTTTGGTCGGTCACGTGTTATTGTAATAATAAAATGATTTTCTCTAGCACTAATAGCCGCATAGCGGATTTATGTGCTGTACAAGCAATATAATAAATGTGTATTATTAAATAGATAAACTATATAAATAAATAAAAGATATTTATATATATATACTGTATATATATATATGACCTGTTCTAACGAAATGAGTCACATGTCAAAAAATAAACAAATTGAGTTAGTAATATCATCGGAAAGAATATTTATTAAGCTTTCCAATGGTACAATAATTATGGAGCTAGCTCACGCACGGCCAAAGTTATTCGACACTGAACATGCCCAGGGTAGAAAGCTTCAAACTGAGAAAATCGCATTTGAAGTTGCGGTCACGCAAGTACATGATTGAGTGCATTGTCATTCCTAATTCGGCTGTTTTGCTTCTATTTCACCTTTTGATGTATCCTAAACCCCCTCCTAAGTCGCGCTTATTGTCAAAGATGTCTTGCAAGTTGTTTATTATGGTTATCGCAACATAATCCGAGTATTTAGCAATGTTTCGTTGCGGCGATCCGATCGATTCTACTTGTTTACGGCTAGCGAGTGCGCACTGCGCATGCGTTCACAGCTTTAAGCCAATCAGGAGACCGTTGTCAGCTGGGCCTGACAACTGGTGACGTTTCTTTACAGATCTCTCAGTTAAACGTTCCTATTGGCTAAAGTTTACGTCATTGGGGATTTCCTCTAGCAGATTCAGACAGTGGACATGCTAGGCTTTCCCGTAGTACCAAATATGTCCGCCGTGTGGCAAGGGAAACCCCGAAGAATGCGACTCGAACAATTGCAATTTATCGGTTTCGTTTTAAGAAATTCATGCGTGAAATGTTACGTAGCCTTTCTAAAAAGGTAGTAAAATGTATTAAATAATATTATAAATGGTAAATATGCATTGACAGTTGATAGAAGACATTAAAGTGTGCTTTGGTGACGAAAAGTCAAAATTGTTAAATATCGCCGTGCAATGTTTATACGGTGTTTTCTCGAAATCAAGTTTGCTGACATGTGACTCATTTCGTTAGAACAGGTCACACACACATATTATATTAATATATATATATATATATATATATATATATATATATATATATATATATATATATATATATATATATATATAATATATATATATATATATATATATATATAGTTTAACAGTGTTATATATATATATATATGTATAGTATTAAAAAATAGGTATATCAATTAATATAAAAACTTTTTGTCAGATTAGTGATACTGTCTCCCATTTTCCCGCAGCACTGGAAGCAGTCTTATGCCACAGAAGAAGAATGCAGACAGTCTCGGGGCTAATCCGAGGGAAAGCTGGTCGCATTTTCGGACGTGTAAGTCTCCAGTGCTGTGTATGACATAGTGTTTCGGATTTTTCAGAAAAGTGTAACATTGGTTCAGATCTGTTATATAAGGTAATTTTTTGTAGTTCTGATAACTGAAGCGATTTCATTGTCAGTTTGTTTCCAGTTTTTCAGTATTAATGTTCAGTTGGAAATCACATTATGCTGTCCATTTAAGAGTTACCATGTATCACATTCATTTTTAGACCCATAATCGTCACATCTTTAGTTTATGGAATTATTTCACTGCCTTGCCATAAATAGTGACTGTTTCATTTTCATTCTCCAGCAGCGTAATGCATCACCAACATGCCATGTGATCTAAGTCATTACCCCTCACAGGGTTGACCTGCCATGTAAGAGCTATTGGCACATGTTCCAATCTTCTACATATTCTTCTTTCAGACCTTCAAGTCCTTCCACACATTGTCTGTCAATCATTTTGCTGGTCTTCGTCTTTTCTTCTTCCAAAGGACTGGCAACTCTGCAGCTGTTCTCAAACATACCTTTATGTAGAGACCCGTCCACCCATCATTTGGATGGGTAAAACCCATTGTGGATGGGTAGAAATATGGGTGGACGGGTGGTAGATGGATAAGAAATGATGGAGCAAAAAAGGTCTTCCAAAACAATAGATATTGTTGGTTATGGCTCAAAGTAAGTGTAAATGGTGTCACATGTGTGTTTGTAGTGCATTCAGGTCATCATACACATTTAAAGTTTGTAAACTGACAATATCTATCATTTTGGAAGATTGTTCATCCATCATCTTCTTCTCTCAGATACGGGACAGGGGGGCCCTTTGCAGGGCGTTTAAAGTCCAAAGAGAATTTGTGAATCCGCTACAGGTTACACATTTACCCAATGTGTGGGATCGTTTACTTCCCCTGGCATAGGCACCAGATAGAAGGGACTCTTCCTATAGACATAGGCAAATGTGGCGTTAACGTCTGTCTGTCTGTCACTGGATGACTCACCATACATCCATCCCACCATTATCATCTCAACTCTCCCTCCTCGCGTGAATAAACTGACCTGTTGTGTGGGGTGTTGAGTGACCGTGGTCATGTTGTGTGCAGTGTGCTGGCTTCATGATGACCCTCAAGGGACTGCCCAGTACCTACAACAAAGACCTCCAGGAGGACAAGGAGGCCATGTTTGATGTCTACGACACCATGACAGGACTCCTACTGGTCGCCACAGGGGTCCTCTCCACCCTCCAGGTACGTCACTCCCCACCCTCCAGGTACATCACACTCCAGGTACATCACTCTCCACCCTTCTGGTATGTCACTGTCCACCCTTCAGGTACGTCACTCTCCACCCTCCAAGTACATCACTGTCCACCCTTCAGGTATGTCACTGTCCACCCTCCAGTATGTCACTCTCCACCCGCTGTCCATCAATCTCCACCTTCCACCATTCTAATATGTCACTCACCACCCTCTAAGTACGTCATTCTTCTCCCTCAAGGTACATGATTGGCCACCCTCCAGTTATGTCATTCTCTATCACCCCAGTTCATCAATCTCCACCCTCCATGTAGGTCACTCTGCACCCTCCAGGAATGTCACTCTCCACCCTGCAGATACATCACTATTCATCCCAGTCCATCAATCTCCATGCTCCACCCTTCAAATACATCACTCCACACAAGGTACATCACTCTCCACCCTCTAGGTATGTCACTCTCCATCCTCCAGCTACGTCACTGGCAACCCTCCAGGTACATCAATCCCCACCCTCCAGGTACATCATTCTCCACCCTCCATGTTTGTCACTTTCCACCCTCCGTGTATGACATTCTCCATCCTCCAGCTACGTCACTGGCAACCCTCCAGGTACATCAATCCCCACCCTCCAGGTACATCATTCTCCACCCTCCATGTTTGTCACTTTCCACCCTCCGTGTATGACATTCTCCATCCTCCAGCTACGTCACTGGCAACCCTCCAGGTACATCAATCCCACCCTCCAGGTACATCATTCTCCACCCTCCATGTTTGTAACTTTCCACCCTCCATGTATGTCACTCTCCAACCTCCAGCTACGTCACTCGCCACCCTCCAGGTACATCAATCCCCACTCTCCAGGTACACCATTCTCCACCCTCCAGGCTTGTCACTTTCCACCCTCCATGTATGTCACTCTACAGGTGTGTCATCTTACAAGTATGATGCCATCCAGGTATGACACCCTTGACATATGACTCACTTCATGTTTGACACCATCCAGATGTAACACCTTTCAGGTATGACCCTGTTCGATGACATGCTCTAGGGGCCAACGTAGGTAATGTGACGTCAGCAATAACACCTGACGGCAACTAACCTGAGACACAGCGAGTTTAAAGATGTTAACTGTCTGCATTGTTCTTCATAGAATGTTTTCTTACTTTAAACATCAGACATTCATTTCATCTCTTTTTACAAACAAATTTATATAAAGATTGCTGTTTGTTAAACAGTTACAGATGAAACGACAACTAAATGAACTAATCATAATTTTGCATTGACATATCAGCTGTCATGGCAGTTTGATATGTGGTTACACTCCTAGTCACCAGGGCCTTCCCATGATGCTTCAGGTGGACCGAGATGCCCTACAGAAAGCTCTCAGCCCCGACATGCTCGCCACAGACTTGGCATACTATCTCGTCAGGAGAGGGGTATGTGTTGCATATTCATTTTGGGATGCCCTTAATGTTTACAAAGTTCCCAAACACTTTCAACCCTTCCTCTGCATGTTTGTACATAGTGTGACACTTTCAATGTTTACGGCCCCTTAAGAGTGAAATGTGTACTTTGTGAATATGGATCTATGGAATTTTGTATGGAACACAGGATATGTTTTGCATCAAATTATACAATTTATTGCATCAAATTGTAAAATTTAATTTGCTGGTTGCTTGTTTTTTTTAAAGAAAATCTGGTTGAAGAATTTTGTGGTGTTGTGTTCAAACTACACATTTTGTTGATCAATATTTCTACACAACCAAATGAGGCACACCCCATACTTTAATTTTATATTTTACGCAACAGCTAAATTTGTTTAAAACTGTTTATGCCCCTTAAAATGATACACTGTGATGGCAAGTATTTGTTAATTTATACGACGGATCACCAGCCAGTAACATATGTTGGTAAGATGTCAAGAAAATATGCTAAAACAATATTAATTTAAAACAAAATTTAAATACTTTTGACCCGCTATTTATAACTAAATTATGTTCTGTTAAAGTTGTTATACATGTTGCTCTTATTGCAGGTTCCGTTTCGTGAAGCTCACTCCATCTCAGGAAGCTGTGTCGCTCTGGCGGAAAAGAACGGCTGTACCTGTCAGAGCTGAGTCCAGCACAGTTCAAAACAGTCCAGTGAGTAATGGTTGAAATGTGATCATGTTTACTATTTTTTAATCCCCCACTTATGACCCAAAAATAGGTCAACACTCTTATTTTGTGATGGTCACCGAGAAGCTCCAGCGACTATCAACTTTTGTTTTGTCGCACTTGCTCATGCCAGATGCTTTGCTGTCAATTTGCACAAGGTGTCATCTTCTTTCAGTGTCATTAAATCAAAGAATGGTGCCAATTTGGTGACCTCTCCATGTTCAACAAACAGTTTTAAAAACGTTTAATTAAAAAACTGATTTATATAATGTCCTGTGCCTCTTAATTTAATAACATATATCACAAGCCACCTCTTTGAATCCATAGGTTAACAGGCCAGTCCAGCGACCAACATTTGGGTCAGACACAAAAAGGCTAAAGCCGCTGGTTGGATTAAACAAGGACACTCCCAGGAGAGCCAAAACACTTTCACTAGAGTAGATGAGAATCGAATCAAAATTCACTGGATTAGATCTAAAAGGCTACCAAAGGGAAGTCTGCGTGGACAGTTTGACACCGGTAATGGTCCTGGATAATGTGATAGTTGTAAGTAGATTTATTTAATTTAAAGACAATTGAGTTTGTGCCTTTGAAATACCACATTTGTTAGACATCTATTCAGTCTAGACTGTACCGTAAACCTCAGTCAGTGATGCTTGCTGTAGATTGGTAGTCTGATGCATTCGTCTGATGTTTGTAACATTCAATAAATGGGGGGGGGGAGAATGTATAGGCAACCTCAATTTATTTTAATTGTACATTATGCAACATCTGAACAATTTTCAAATGATAAAATGTGTTAAGTTCTGTAATTTGTTTTTGACTTTTCATTAATTTCTTCAACCTTCAATCCTATTGGCAGTAGTGTTTTAATGGTAATGTCAACATTTTCATAATTTTATGACATAGTTTAGTCTGATAAACATGTAATGTGTTCTCCCCAATTAAGGATGTGTACTAGACATGAAATGACTGCTTGTGTCTACGATTATTAGAAATTATATCAACCATCCATCGGTCATTGAGGGATATTATGCATAACTTGCAACTATCGTAACACACATGTACCGGTAGTTTTGTGAAAAAACTAAAAATTTGCATAGAAGTGTTCACATGTCACCCTTCTGCATAAGATTTTTGTCTGGACGATGGGATTTTTTTTAGTAATACTAATAACTACCAAATGCGAACAGAAGCAACACAAATTATTGTGTTGTGTACACAGCTGTATACTCATTGTGTTTTTATTGTGTTTTAGTAACATGTTTGCTGAAGACGTTGCTGATGTGTGGAACTATGAAAACAGTGTTGAGCAATATCAGTCAACAGGTGGCACTAGTAAAGCGATGGTCGAAAAACAGATATCACAGCTTGAGGATTGGCTCGGTAAACAATCATGAAACCTCAAATTTTAAGGCCCCTTTTAAAATAAATTATATAAATTATTGCTTCATTTAAATGCAATATATTCATTTTGGGGTTTAAAGAAATATTTATGTTCATTATGAAATTAATTACAAAATCATAGCAGAAATGTAAATGTGTACGAATAATGCATCAATAATATGTGTATGAATACGAGTATGAATGTGCACGTCAAAAATTATAGCAGAGACAATTTTTCTGCACAATTCTGACATTTTGACAAATGGACAATTTCACCTAAACTGTTGTTTATTGCACTCAAACCATTCATTTCAAAACATAGTTTATAAAATATTTATTTAAATTAATATACATACATTCCTCATTAAATTATTTGTGTTTATTAGATTTAGATGTAAACATCCAAGGCTAAATTAATTTATACAGAAACATGTGTGCAAGACACAAGTATTGGAGAAACATCACATGTAGTTGAACACAACTAGCTAGCTTTGTGTAGTTAAGTTACAACTGAAACTGTTGACACACATCAATAGCTGAAATAAGAAACATGCAGACTGATTGCTCCTTTTATACTGTCAATATATGTCAAATGTATATTAATTATAACAGTGCCCTCGAAATAGCAGTTCTGAATTTAATTATTTATACATGAACTGTAACTGTAATTCAGACAATTCTTCATGTCTCTGGTAGGTGTAATCAGTACATCAGTAATGTAAATATCAAAGAAGTTGAAACTTTCAAACATAGCACCATAACTGCTAGGTTTAATCCTAGACAGTTTAATGATCTTGACTTGTGACTGCTACATTTATCCTGACTTACTACGTTTTATTATCTTGACCAATACAGATCTTTCCCCATTATGGCAGTAGCAAGCCGTATACATGTCACGCATTCAGCCAAACAACTGGTTCCCATTTTATCTCACTGGACACAAAACTTGTATTCGTTTACCTATTTCATTCACTCACAAACCACAACACTAGCAAGTATTTATCAAAAAATAACCATAACTTTTATTACTTATAATCATTACAATGATAACAGTATATATTATGAGGCATCTGAACGACATCTGTAGTATAAGCAAATATAGCAGGCGAACACAAATAGACACACATTGAATGCCAACCTATCTTGGTTATGCTTCACAGTAAGCCATGGTTTAAATGATGGTTTAACCAACACACCTTTGTGGTGTTAGCATCGTAAGTTTGAACTTGCGGTGATCGCTGAAGTGTACAAAAGTCATAAAAGTGTACAGTATTACAAATGCTGTATTACAAATGCTGTATTACAAATGCTGGTTCTGTTTTACCAGTATTCAACAACACTATATGTACAACCAAAACTTCCATGGAACAGAACTTTTCCTGAAACCAGCCCTACAATATATAAAGAAACCTTTCATAAACTGTGCAACAGCAATGTGTTAAGTGTCAAAATGTTGTTATTGATAACAAATATCACAGCAGAGGTTATCTGGAAAAGTGCTGGAAAAAACGTGGGAATTTGAGCTGCATGTATGAAATTAGATAAAGATTAATCGCGTTGGGTGGGATTGCTGAACATTTGTTAAATAGCTGATTATTGTAATTCTGTGTTTTTACACAGAAACAATATATTCGTATAGCATTTATGAAAGCTCTTGTGTAACCAACACTTTTGAACTTCAGAGATGATACAATATGTGTGTATCGTGTCAGTTTCAACACTGCAAACACATCCTCAATACAAATTTAATCTCTATTATTTTAACAGAATCGTGAAACATTGCCATAGGCACAAGTTATTATGTCAAACAACAGTCGTTTGTTTGATTATACTGAACACCTTATCATGTATACACCACTACAAAAAAACACCAATAACTCAATCGGGATTCATGTGATTTGATTTAGCAGTCAATCTAATTTTGTATTATGCATGCATATAACAGTCGCCTTCATATAGGAGATCTTTTGTCAACGTAACGTGCCCAGCATGTCGTTGCAGTGTGCATATATCTACAAAACAACTGCACGGAAATGAGGCATTTACAGCGAGTAGTTTACACACGTAATGCTGTTCTGCAAAACAGCCACAATATCCATTCTGACGAGCAATGTCGATGTCTGCATTACTCACACCAGTGACACTGCAGAGCAATGCAATGAAGTAGCGGCTTAGGAAAAGCAGTCCATACATAACTCAATAACGGGTGTTTTTGCCCGCATGGCTGATATTGATCCCAAATGCTTCAGGTCAACACCACCAGGTGGCACTAGATGAATAATGACCACACCGTTTTCTGACTTGTCAATTCCTCAATATCATGCACAGTTATTAGGGTCATTAGGATTAGGGTAACAAATACCCGAGGTTCCAATAGCCCTTGAGAAACCAATTGGGTATGAGCATGCAACCTCCTAGATCTGAGAGCTATGTGTGTCATCTGACACGAGTACTCATTTAACATTTATTTTTGCAAAAATGTAAAAAATAACTCAAGTTTTCAGTATTTTTAGAAACACTGTTACTGCAGGATATGGAGATCAATTACTAAAACGTAAACAAATATATATTATAATAGTGCAAAGTGATATGACACTGGAACAGCTCAATGCTCCTAAACTGGTTTAATTTGGACATATCTTACACGAGAAGGTCAAATAAATCTGTCGATTACAAAATGGATAGGTATTTTTTTGCTTATGTTTCGCCATATGAATGTGGGAAAATGTCCCTTGTACTGGGTTAATATTTCGGGTTATTTTTATTTTACACTACGCTACCTATGTGGATGAATGCCGCTTTATTGCATGGGATGTATAACAGGATATATGTTTGTATGTACTCAAATCAAACACAATTTATAAGTGATATTAACCACTTAAGATTGACCTGCATGAATAAGATTGTTCATATACAGAATAGGAAATAAATGTTGGTTATTCCAGTGCCATTTGTTGTAGTCTTCAATTTGACATTTTTATGGATATGCAATAAATGAAGATATGAGTAAACTCCAGGTTAGGGGGGAACAATAGACTACACAACATCACCACACCACAAACCCACACCACAAACCCCCACCACTGGAAACAATGTGTATAAAGAATAGCATTATATTTATTATTTTAAAAAAATCAGACAAATGCAGCATAATTTATTTAAAAAAAGGTGAAGGGAATTTAATTTACAGTCAGAACAATACACACTTGCAGCAAAGACGCTATAAATATTTCAAACTAGACTAACTGAGTAACAAAATGGTAATTTCTGTTTGACTATAAATTGATTTCCTGTTTATGAATTATGCTGCATTTGTACTGATTAGATTAGATTAGATTAGATGTGCTATTTTTAAACCAAATACAATAATTGTATTATGCTTTGTGTTGTCTCACCCAATAATGGGTGACACAATTGTGCAAATAATGTTTAATTGGCACACTCAAAAAGCAACATTACTTTGCAACATGAATCAAATAATCACGTCTGTCAAATAAAATAATTGCACGTGTTAAATCTTTGATTCTATAATAATAAGTTATGTAAAAATGCTAAGAACAGTAGCAACATATGATAAAAGTCTTTCATACGTCTGTTTGTTATGGGATTATTACATGTAAATACAGCACTGAGGATGTACAGTAAATGAGAGTAGTTATTATGCCTTTGTCGAAATGCCGCTTTCTACACAGACAAAGCTGCATTATAACATATCAAAATGTTCAAGAATGCCATTGAAGTGAGAAACCGCACATGTCAAGGAAGCCTTTAGCTTACAACATGGCCACCAATCCATCAACCGCCCTGTTAACAAACCTTACCATCCACCATGAAATGAATTTCACTGTGCCAAAACAAATTTTTGGATACACATAAAAAATGAACCTGATGAGATGAATAGTTGATACAGAAATTAAGTCAGATTTTGTGGAAACCTTTAACATTTTTGCTCAAAGTGACTGTTAACATCAACAAATGTAATCCAGCATTTGATGAATCACAGAGGATACATGACATGACAAACATACTCTAACTATTTGACCGGGGATTTAGAAGGCACTGCAGTCTCCCTGTGATGTGACAGATGGAAGGATTATCCGACTAGATTTGATATCAACACTTGCAATAAAATGAGTCATCTCATCTTTAACGTGCTGTATCATAAATTTGCCTTATGGATGGGCCATTAGCAAAGTATCCCAAAACACATTGACTTATGTAATTTCGTCATCACTGGTTTGTACGCCAAAATCAGTCTCCTAAGACGCAGTGAGACTAATAGTAATGCAAACTGATAGTGATTGTGTTTTTGTAGCCATATCAGTTCAATCAGAGACTAGTAACCTTTCTATGATGCATTCAATATTTCACTGCAATATTGTACACAATTAGAACATCATGAGTACAGGTATGCTTCAATATATATGCCAATTTCATTTGACTGATAAACCGTACTGAGAGAAATGACAAACTGCTAATTATTTGAAGCATACCTGTTTTCAATCAATTCTGAAAAATGGTTTTCACTTTGTGAACTTACAGATAACAAGCCTATCCCTATGACAGACGTAAGCTGTGGCAAGTTGTCTACAGGCCACACAGAGCTTTATATGAGACACAGGCACGGATTGTGTGATTAGTGGCTTCACTGGCGCTCACATTCCATGCATGTAGATTGCCCCAGAAGACAAAACAGGCACTCCTGAGTGCTGACACAACCAAGACATGTCATAGAGCCCCACATCTGATGCTGCCGTTCACCAGTCGAATTTATCTAGTATCAAGTTTGCATGGAAAATCATTTTATTGATATCATGTAGTCTATTTAATAATGAAGTGCACAGTTTTGTTGAAAACACCAAAAGAGTATTTAGATACAGATATTGTTTGCACTTTTACACACAATTTATTGCGCCAGGTCAAAGATGAAAATTAAAGGTTTATCTGGTGATTTATTCAAACTTAAATAGCATGTTTGCACAAATAAGCCTGGCTGTCTGTGTATCTGGGCTCATATGTTGATAGTTATTCTGGAAAGTGCCAAACGACAAAACTGAAATTGCAGATGATGCATAAATTCTGAAAATGTAAAACTACTTAGTAACTAAGATAAAACGATAAATCGTAATGTGTGACAAGCTAAACCAGTAGAGGGGCAGCTCTTACAGTAAACAAACAATCACTGAAATGTTTTGCCCATGAAACAAATTCATGAATATCTCTGTCCGTACGAGGATGTAGTAACAAAAACTTCACATTGGCTTTTTGCATGAATCAACAGTCAAAACATTCCAACTCAATATTAACAAAGTGTGTGCGATTACAAAATGATTAAGACAACTAATCACCTTGTTGACTAGAAAAGGAAGCTGTGTTGCTTGCCACTGGTGAAAGAAAACTGCAATACTGAGCCAAACTTACCAAATGTGAACAGGACCGACTGAGCAAATATCACTATTATGTAGGTGATACATGACGCCACAGCCTGCACAATACGCTTCAGTATGAACCTATAAAGACACTTGTACTTGGGAACACTGCCCAGATCACATACAACAACAAACAGAGCTGTTCACACCTACTTCAACTGCCCCATGTCAATCACCCTGAGGGTGATACACAAAGTTAACAAGCCACCATTGCATACCGGGTCCTATGAAATATCATACGGTTTCCGCCATCACCTATCCACGTTATCGTTTCCGAACCCCGTCTTGTCTTCGGAGCCTAAAATGTCTATTGTTTTCTCCGTTTGTCTCGCTGCCGATGCACCATTAGGCGGCCGCGGTGGAGCATTTAGAACACTTGAGTTAAACTTCACGTCACCTTTGGCATGGAACGAGTAGGTGCGCTTTGGCTTAATGCCATTCTGAATCGCGCGTGTTCGCTTTCGCCAGTAATCCTCGTTCGTTTTGATGTTGTGGGTGTTGTCAGAGACAAACTGTGACGCATCACCATAGTGAGGTGGATAGGCGTTCGGATCATAGCCGAGCTTCGCAAGCATCGGGGCGATGGCGTTCATGTCTTGCTTGACATCGCTGGGGATCGCGTCTACCCACTTTGTGAGAGCTTCAAGGTTGACTGGTTTGATGACCTGGTCAGTTGACCTCTCGGCCCTGTAAACATAAAGGATGTAGTGGTGTAATGTTGAACCAGCTGTAAGGTAAGATGTTTTGGAAGTGTTCAGATATGTTACAATGAGAGAGACAGACGGATAGGGTGACAGGAAGATGGGTAAATAGGGAGGCAGGTAGGAGAAGATGGGATGGAGACAAACACAGTGAGGGAGAGAAGGTGGAGTGAGGAAAGGAGGGAGAGAGTGAGAGAGGCAAGGTGGACTGCAAGAGTGAGAACAGAGAGGTATTGGAGATGTTTGGTGGAGCAATAAGAGAAAGAAAGGAAACCAAACACTGTCAACAATCCTGCACCTAGCCTCATCACAGTTTGTTCTTGAGACAAAGACTAGGGTGACAAGAAAACTCACTACAGAGGACATAGGCTATAGACATCACACTGGCTGTGCTGGATATTCTGTCCTGCATACAAAATGCATAATTCATATAAATGCGTCATTCATATGCCACACTGGTAAAATAATATTTTTTCTTTCTATAATAATTTTATATAGGTATATTTAGTATAGTCATTAAATATATCGGGCAACAGAAATCATGATTTATCATCCACCATAAAATGGATTTCTCATTTTTTGCAGACCTATAAGTGCCTCCTCCTCCTGACCAACCACCCACCCACTCACCCACTCACCCACCCACCCACCCACTCACCCACCCACCCACTCACCCACCCACCCAATCTTCATCAAATTCTCTGGTGGATGTTATTTGCTGCAGAGAACCAAGAATACAGCAATGGAACTTACAGCTAGTGCCCAGCATGACCTGTTAATACACTGACAGTACTTGGACTGATAGCTTACACATATCAGATGACATGACACAACATGTTCACTCAGGTGACCATCCTACTTATGGCCAAAGGAAACTCATCAAAGGAAACTCATATTAAATCTCTGAGGCAATTTGTGGAAGTGTCCAGTTTGATTAAGTGGACAATGTTTGACACAGCACAGGTCAGCTAGTGTGATGGTCATGTTTACTCAAGGGACTGTCAATTGAGAAGTGTTGACATGTGGTTGGCATGTCACAGTACCATAGAGAGTATCAATTTGATAATTTTATCACCTAGAATATTATATGAAAGACCCAAATGCCAAACAGACACTAATAAATACTATTTTTACTGGGAAATATAAATACTATTTTTTGGCTTATTAACGTGAGTTGGCAGGCATTATATCTTGGACATGTCTACTCATGTCTTAAAAACACATTAAACAATATTGTTATGTAGAAACACAACAGACTACATCTGTTTAACTGTCACCTGACTGGTGGAGCAGTTTAATGATGGTCAAGGGCTTGTCCATTCTGCTGTGGTCAACAGGTGCTCTGGCCATCAATTGGCTGTAATTAGTGCTACACCGTTTAATGACACTGGCAGAAGGTTGACCCAGCATGAGAGTGGCCAATTTGTCATCATTGATAGGCAATTTGTCACCAGTTTTTCCTACCAGTAGCACATCTGAATAACCTCTGCTCTTTGCTCTATGGCGTGAGTGAAGGTGACACCAGTACTTTGACATGTGTTTTATTCTATCAGTTAGTCACCTAATTGCTGCTCCATTTCAATGGTTCCCACAGATTATTTACCCCATCGTAAATGATATCTGTTGATATTTAAATGAGCAGATTGCAGAGAAACGTCCAATCGGTGTGGTGAGGATATGTTTTAAAAGTTGATTGGTACGGTACATTTGTAAAAATAATTGACATAATTTATTTTAATCACATCACTCAATAGCATAGCTTGATGCGCAGAGATCCATCCACCCATCATTTGGACGGGTAAAACCAATGTGGGTGCGTAGAAATACCAGTGAACGGGGTAAATAAAATAAAGAAGCAAAAAAGGTCTTAAAATCATAGATATTGTCAGTTATACCTAAAAAATAGGCATAAATGGGTGTTTTGACCTTATTTTAGATCATTTAACACACCCCAACTGGCATGTATCCACCAAACACATGTGACTGGTACACATTTATCATGCATCAACTTCAGGAGCAGCCAATAATATACCATTATGCCATAGCAAAACCTCGTAGACAGAATAAATAATGAACACATTATTGTGGTCTTATAATAAGAAAAGCAAGGAGTACAGCAAACAAACAAGAATGTTGTAGTAAACCCCAACAGTGTTTGATTTTTCATGGCATTATTAAGAAACAAGTGAAAAAAGAAGCCAAGCCACCATCTTTAAACCTAATAACCCACAAACGTGTTTTGATAGTTTAATAACATTAAATATGACTTGAATGAATGAAGTTTATTTCCAAGTGGACAATACAAAGAAAAGTATGTTAAATATACAATAACTACCCTGAAGTAAACCTGGACGAAACATCTAATTATCCGTCCCTGAGCTTATTTGACCATAACATTAATAACACACAGGTGGGAATTTGCTGTTCTAACTAAAACATTGAGGGCGTGTCCTAAAATTGGGCTCATGAAACCACTGGTAAAAAAGTGGTGACCCATCAAGAGTTTCTCCATGATTCGATCATACAATGTAAAAGTATTCAGTCACTTGAGCTGGTCGAGCATTGACAGCTTCCAATCCATTACCATCAATCTTGACACAGCGAGGTAACGCTACAGAACTCTTGTCCATACATCATTTCATGAGATGTAGACCGAATCCTTGCAATGCAAGCACAAACTCACCAAGGGCCCACCAGGGGTTGTTCTAACTGCCAACATGTTCAGTACGTGTACAAAGAGTACACTTTTTCTTTTTCTAATATTTATTTACAATAGCACATAGGCTACAACAGTTACACATGCATTTAAAAATATATACTTAGGTACAAATACATGATTCAGTTGCCATGCCACACCTTATCATTTGAAATATTTTCTTAAAGGCAAACGAATGAATGATGCAATACAAAAAATAGCCCTACTGCAGCCCTAATTAAAAATTCACCCTTCCAGCCCTAGGCTCAGTTACCCAAGCACCAAGAGGTGGCAGCACTTTTTCACCCCTCACTCTATTTCTGGCGAAGTCAGACAATCGTACGACTGTTGGTAAAACTAACAGTTGATTTAAAACAAATAACGCAGAAGCCTCTGTCTCCTTCCCCTTAGCATACTGGTTGTAGGCTTCAAATATTGTTGACAATTATGAATGAAAGTGTACTTAAAAGAAAATTGTGTTCCGAGCAAAACTAAGAAATATTCTAGTAAACCTTTAAATTAAATGTGTGAAATGCAGTCTAGGTGTGTTCACACTGAATGCAACACAATCTATGAACACTTGCCAGCTAGTATTTTTAAGTGCTCATTAAAAAAAATTCAATAGAAACAATGTAAAAGCAGCCCAATGGAAGCCTACAGCAGACACACTCAAGAATCCAGTGAGACAAGTTACATAACTACCAGATGATGACACTACCTCTACACATTACCAAAGTTACACTAAGTTAAGTGACTGTTTGTTGTTTTAACTGGTGTACAGTCTGTACTGCCATGTATGGCAATTTATGTACTTACACAAAGCCTGTGTTATTCAAATTAGAGCGGCTACAATTTTTCATTTGCCAATGACGAGCGCCATGGCTCAGGGGTAGGGCGTCGGACTCTCGACTAAGAGAACCCGGGTTCGAATCCTGTGCTGCGGTGTTAAAACCTTGGGCAAGTTTTTTCACTCTACATTGCTCCAGTTCACTCAGCTGTATAAATGAGTGTCTGGCTATAGACAAGTGGCAGCATTCGCGCATTAATTGTAGCATATGGCTGGATGCTTCCCAGAGAAGTTGAGATGGTGTTTGATTGAACAGGTCTGCCAGGGAAGTAATGTGTAGAGTGCTTTGAGCAATCCTGAGGATTGGATACTGCGCTATATAAGAACTAACTTTTTTTAAATGATGTTTATAATTGTCGTCAACTGGTGTACTAGGCCACTTACCTTAATACTGTCTGCAGTTTATTTAAACTATTCACACACTTAAACTTTATATTACGGATATGAACAAACCTACTGGTAGTATATGGAGTGATATATCAAATGAGAAAGTAATTCTGAGTAATCACGATTTGTGTCATTGACTGTTATCCCCATAGACAATGACAGAGAGTTATGACACTCAAGCAAACAGGTTTAACCAGTGGGTTGTCTTGTCTCCCTGTGTGTCTACTGCAAAACAGTAACACATAGCAGCCATTAAACGGGACCTTAGACATGTGCTTTATGTTGAAGCACTGTAATGACAAAGAGTTCTTGGGCTAGTGACACATTAGCAGTGTCGACTGGGTGGGCGGGAAACTATTTTGGATAACGGTAGGATGCTATTATGATAGAAGTGTGATAGAACTAAATGAACCTCCATAGTATTCTAAAAATACATCTATTTGTTCAAGGGAATCAAAGTTTCACAGGCAGCAGAAAACAAGGGAGGGGGAGGGAGGGAGAGGGAGAGGGAGGTAGAGAAAGAGAGAAATATGGAGAACACAAAACATAGAGAACAATGAATGATAGAAGTTGATAAGCGACTCACTGTGAGAGAGACACGCCGCCAGGCTTATTGATGTACATCTCGTGATGCAGCACGACGTCATTCCACGGCACGTCGAGAAACTCCAATATCGCATGCATCGACTTCTCCGGCTGCAACACCAGCTGCTCATAGTACACCGGCATGCACCGCCCGTGCCCCATGCGGACGCACTGGTAGTACATCGTCTCCATGGCCTGGTTCCACTTCTGAAGGCAGTTCCGGTAGCTCTTCAGGTTGAACCCGGAGATCGTAACCTTTCGCGAGATGATCGAGTGTACGACGGCGCGAGCATCACGGATCAAAAGCAGGAACTTGGCATTCGGGAACATCTGTGAGAGATACAGACTCGACTTGAGTGTAAACGGGTCCTTGTTACAGAGGCGAGGCGCCGGTTCGCCATGTTTCGCGATAACCTCAAGGATAAATGCGGCGATCGCTGAATCGATGACCGTGTTTGATACACCCGCCTCCTCGAGACGTTTCGACTCCTTCGGTGATTTCGCCCACTGGCCGCGCATACCGAGGATTCTGGGAATGACGCGGGTTTCCTCGCCACAGCGAACCATGGGATGCGCGTCCAGCATGGCTCGCATCAGCGTTGTTCCACTACGCGGGACGCCGCCAATAAAGATCAGCGGCATCGATTTATCGTACGGGAAGATTCGGTTGTGGGAGTCGTAGACATACTGGACCGGGTCCTTCGGGACCATCCGATAGACCGGGTCCTGTCCACACGGCTGGAGCCAGCTATGGTAGAAGGCTAGGACCACAACAACGGCAATCACGAGCAGGAACTGGCGACTGAGGCGCTGTATCGCCATGGTTACCACGCCGGTGTGGCTAACTGTGGGCAGCACCAGTCGACATCAACATCAGCGTATCTCATATTGGTTGTGATACCTGATGGTCATTGTCCTGAAAACATAAAAAAGAATGTACTTTGAGAAAATGTTTTTACTTTGTGCAAAACTAGATAGTAAGTTAGAGGATATACGAGGTGGCCCCGTCGTGATCACATATCATGGAGAAAATGCAACGTTACACCATGTTTAATTAAAACTGCTAGAAAGCACAAGTCCCTCCCACGTATTCATGCAAACATATACTAAACAGACACTAAATGATTTCAGTTTTTTGGTATTTGTCAACATACAAAATCATCTCTTCCAATTAATCAGTAAAAGTCAAATATTTCTTTTTTAAGTATTGATACAGTCTTTCATTACATGGCTAATTATTATGGACACAAATAATAAATACATTGTGTCTGGACCTTGGCACACAACATATTGGGCCAAATTACGTTCATTTTATGATAGAGAATTTTCACACACAAATCTGCATCATTAGAATATTGCTTGATCTCTCGTTTGAGATACTTAAGTTATTATATATTTCTTATAAGCTCCTGAGATCATCCATTTTGTAAACATAAATGTCATGTTATACATATGCTTTCTTAAAGCACGTCATAGAATTCATAATGCAACTTAGCATATCAACGTTAAATGATTTTCTATGGCATAATCCACACAAGAATGAGATAATTTATTTCCTACGCCTAAAGCAAACTACATGACCACCATGACAATGAACTATTACAGTAAAGTCTGCATTGAGAAGCATATTGCCTGCAGGATCTACTGAAAGCAAATGGCATTTATATTCCATCATGCGATCAGAGCACATAAACAACCAACCGTTTCCACATTCAATCTCGGCCTGATGATAAATTATTAATTTACATTCCCACCCGTGACATTTCTCCAAATGTACATTTTATTGTCACCTTAATTGATGTCTGATTAATTGCACCTCTGTGATAATATTTGACTGACGTCAAATCTACGCTGTTCTTCAACTCAGCACGAATTCTCTGTGAGCCGTACATTTGCGTGGAATTCCAAATAACCACATTAAAGTGGACCGATAAATAATACTTCACCAACAACAAGCACTATGTAACAATACGTCTATATAAATATATACATATGATTCTTTATAAATGAAGACAAATGACTGCACTTAATCCAGAGGTAATTCATCATCTGTGAGATCCGTATCCATAAAATGATAGAAAAGGCTGACATTTAGAAGTGTCATCGACTTCGTCAACATGCCGGGTAAAAATTGATTCAGATCTGGAATTTATTCAAATCAAACCTAACTGATTAAATTATCGGATACAAAACTTTCAGTTTCACAAGCAGAGAACTGAGATGTTTGGTGTAATGTTACACCACATTGTATTCTTACTGTTTCTATTCACAACGAAAGGTGTACTGGCAGATAAGTTTGGAAAGGGCAGAGTTGAAATATTTCAATCAACGTCCTACGATAAATTCTAGTGGCATAAGAAAAAATGAGCAACGATATAGGGTATATAATTTAGAATTTAAATATTGTGATCACCAACCAACATTTGATCGATGGCAATTAAACCATCGCTGAGCAGTGTAATTTGTTTTTTTACGTAACAAAATGGCAATTCCAGCTGTGGGTTGTAATTTAGCTTTTACGATTAGCACTGTGTAATGAACGATGCCGTATCATAAATAATTTCACCATAATTCACCATTTCACAGATCAGCGTGCTTGCTACACTTAGGAGCACAGTCTATAGCCTCATTATACAGAACATAAGCGAATGAACTAAGTTGGCTAGTGTATGCGGTTAAAGGTAAATGACCATAAAATCATGCATGCTCGTATCTTTGCCGACTGGCTAAATATGTATGAACATTGCCTAGTACTTATTAACAAAGCGCTGCCAAATGTCATGGAATGAGGAAATGCAGGGCGGGGCTACATCATTTGGCATCTCAGTTGTCAGGTGACTTGGTTTGGGTTTCACGCGATGCAATAACTGATGCATACCTCGACAGAAATCTTCCCAGTAGTGGTTGCAAGGCCAACCGCACAAACAAGAACCTAAATGCACTAATGCAGAGAATATCAGCTTCGCTGGCTCTAAAATGAGGACCAGCAGATCACTTAAGAGAATTTCACCTGGTTTTAAAATGGAAACCAGCAGATCACTTAAGTTTTTCACTCTTCCATGTCTTTGAGTTCTCCTGGTTCATTCAGTATATCAGTCGTTTGGTATATCAGTCTTTCTCTCTTCCATTATTTCAGTCTTAGTCTTTCTCTATTTCAGTCTTCCCTTCTCTTCTTTCAGTATTACAATTGTCCTGGCTTCCATTCTTGCTGTTATTCAGTAGTCCATCCTTAGTGCATTATTTCAGTCTATAAGTCTTCCTGCCTTATTTCAGTCTATCAGTCTTCCTGCCTTCCCATCTTCCTGTCTTTCAGCCTTAGTCTCCTCCTCTCTGTGCTGGTTAATGCTAATTTATAATCTTCTCAAATCACGACACATCACAGACACATTCAACAGTCTGAGATGAATAAAATCACCTGCCACAATATTTCCTGCAACCAAAACATAAACACAATTACACTCGTTTTTAACATTTGACGTTTCAAGGAGACTGTGGATAATTTCAGTGCGTTTGGTGCACTATATTTTGAGGAAAATAAAATATAACCACCACATTAAGCACTGGTCTGCATTTTACTTATGCATAAGAACACCATAAAATTGAAATTCCCCAGACCGTAATGCGCAAAACTGACACGAGTACATGACACTTTCCGCTGCCATTGTATACGGACACTCATGTTTATAACCCGCAGTAGTTGCTACCTATCAACACAGTAATCACATCATAATAAACGCCTCTGGCACCAGAGTGCAGTTACATTTCGCAGAGTTTGTCAACACATGCTGGTTTGTGTCGCTGTCTGGATGCACAGAGTGCACATAACTCCCTCAAGATGTATTATTAATGTGGGCAAGACCCATGTCAACGTGACTGCTATGACATTGATTGTGCTGTGCTATGGATGGAGCTTTGTCACATCGTCATAGATAATTGCATGCATCTAACCTGACATCTAGCATTTCTCACATACATGTATAAGCTTCTGTGTGTATGGGTAGTATTGTGTAAAGGTCAGTATTGCTATGCAGTACTGATGCCAAACCTGAAGTATAATCAGGCAGTACAATTTGTTCATTGAAATGTTTTATATGGAAACGTAATGCTCTTGCCAAGTAATATTAACCTATTCATTGTCATGCTAGCACGCCTGCTCAAACATAGTCAATTGCATATCATAACACTATGCCCAGCTCAGAAATTTTTTCCAACAGCAAGAAACTGGATTGTCTGTCCATTTGAGAGTCACCAGAGTAAGTGCTATTAAGCATGACCTAAGTTTTAACGTGGAAGTAGTGAAAAATTACACCAGTATCATACCAAAACTCAGTAAAACTAAAACGCTGAATATCACACACCCATATTGCCTAAACTTAGCTGAACAATCACAATGTGCCAGAAACAAAGATATCAACCAACACATGTTCACATGTTTGATAACATGAAACAGTGTTTCATTAAAATGTTGAGCTTACAGGAAAAATCCATCATTACAAATAATTTATTGTTAAGCTCTAAAGAGCTCTTTCAAAATATAAAAAGCCTCTACCATAAATCACAGAGGAAATTATTTCTATGACACACATTGGCAAAACCGTCTGGTGTTGAGTTTTCAGTTTACAAGAATACCATCAGAGGGGGAAATTTAACTTAAAGAGGAAATGTAGATAACAAGCTCTTAAGAATATTAGTGAAACAGCCTTGCGAGGATTAAACTGTCTGGCAAACTCCACCAGACCAACAATACCAGTGTTAATTTGTTGTTGCCAGCAGACATGGAAGCTACTCCTTGCTGCCTGCCAGGCTTGAGAGCAATCAGGCAGGCACCTGCTGGTTACAACTGACACCTTACCCTGAGGAGTTGCTGTGCTGCTGCCAAGGTCTGTCTCTGTCCCCTGCTAATATCCCTTCAAATGAAATGAAATTACACTGTGATGGCTTCTGGCACTGGGTCCTGATGTAGATGACATGTCCCACCACAATGTCACCCACAGACGGTGCACAGACATCTTGTGGTGACAGTGGCTGCAGACTGTGCACAGACATCTTGTGGTGACAGTGGCTGCAGACTGTGCACAGACATCTTGTGGTGACAGTGGCTGCAGACTGTGCACAGACATATTGTGGTGACAGTAGCAGAGATTTATTGCATCACTAATTTGTCTTGTGTTGTTAGGTTGTTGTGTTTGGTGGTTAACTGGAAGAGCAGAGATTATGAAGAATGTTTGGTGTTAGGTGTGGTGGAGGAACTGGAAGCAGCATTGGAAGGATGGGGAGGGGAGAGAAGGAGATGAGGAGGGGATAGAAGGAGGTGTGGAGGGGAGAGGAGATTGGGAGGGGATAGAAGGAGATGGGGAGGGGAGAGAAGGAGATGGGGAGGGGAGAGGAGATGGGGGAGGGGATAGAAGGAGGTGTGGAGGGGAGAGAAGGAGATGGGGAGGGGAAGAGATGGGAGAGAGAGTTGGGAGGGGAGAGAAGGAGATGGGGAGGGGAGGAAGGAGAGGGGAAGGGAGGGAGAGAAGGAGGTGGGAGGGGAGAGGAGATTGGGAGGGGAAGAAGGAGATGGGAGGGAGAGAAGGAGATGGGGAGGGAGGGGAGGAGAGATGGGGAGGGGAGAGAAGGAGATTGGGAGGGGAGAGAAGGAGATGGGAGGGGGAGAAGGAGATGGGGAGGGGAGAGAAGGAGATGGGGAGGGGGGAGAAGGAGATGGGGAGGGAGAGAGGAGATTGGGAGGGAGAGGGAGATGGGAGGGGAGAGAAGGAGATGGGGAGGGAGAGAAGAGAGGGAGAGAAGGAGAGGGGGAGGGGAGAGAAGGAGATGGGGAGGGGAGATGGGGAGGGAAGAGGAGGAGATGGGAGGGAAGATAAGGAGATGGGAGGGGAGGGGAGGGGAGGGGAGGGGAGGGAGGGAGGAGGGGGGAGGAGGAGAGGGGGGGGAGGAGATGGGAGGGGAGAGAAGGAGATGGGAGGAGGAGGAGATGGGGAGGAGAGAATTGGGAGGGGAGAGAAGGAGATGGGGAGGGGAGATGGGGAGGGGAGAGAAGGAGATGGAGAGGGGAGAGAAGGAGATGGGGAGGGGAGAGAAGGAGATGGGGAGGGGAGAGAAGGGGGGGGAAAAATGGAAGGGGAGAGGAAGGGGAGAGGGATGGGGAGGAGAGGGGGAGAGAAGGGGATGGGAGGGAGAGGAGATTAGGAATGGAGATGATAATATGGGTGGGAAGATCAGAGAAAGATATGGGGAGGGGAGGGGAGGAGATGGGGGAGGGGAGAGAAGGAGACAGGGAGGGAATAGAAGGCGATGGGTAGAGGAGAGAAGGAAATGGGAAGTGGAGAGGAGATGGGGAGGGTGAGAAGAATATGGGTGGGAAGGGGAGAGAAAGAGATGGGGAGGAGAGGAGATAGGGAGGGGATAGAAAGAGATGGGTATGGGGTTCAGGGGAGAGAAGGAGATGGGGAGAAGAGAAAAGGAGACGGGGAGGGGAGAGGAGACGTGAGGGGAGAGAAGGAGACGGGGAGAAGAGAGAAGGAGACGGGGAGGGGAGAGGAGACGGGAGGGGAGAGAAGGAGACGGGGAGGGGAGGGGAGAGGAGACAGGGAGGGGAGAGAAGGAGATGGGGAGGGGAGAGGAGACGGGAGGGTAGAGAAGGAGACGGGGAGGGGAGAGGAGACAGGAGGGGAGAGAAGGATATGAGGGGAGAGAATTAGAGGAGCTGCGGAGGAGAAAAGATCAGATGGGGTTGGGAAAGAGTAGCGTGAACACAACAGAGAAGGATATGGGGGGTTGAGAGGTTGAGATGGGGAGGGGAAAGAAGGAGCCAAATTGGGGAGAATGAGATGAGGAGGGGACAGAGGGAGCTGGAAAGGGGATAAATTTTAATGGGAGAGGGGGAGAGGAGATAATGAGATGAGAGTAGAGAGGAGATGGGGAGAGGAGATGAGGAGAGTGAGGATGGGAGATGGGAGGGGAGAGTTGGTAAGGGGTGGAGGGGGAGTGGGAGAGAGGAATGGTGGAAGATGTGGAGGGAAGAGGCATAGATGGGGAGAGAGGAGTTGGATGGGAAAAGGGAGAGTGTCACACAGTGGGTGGGAGGGAGAGAAGGAGAAGGGGAAGGGAAAGCGGAGCAGAGAGAGAGAGGGAGATGGGGTGGTGATGTGGAGATGAGGAGGATAGATGGGGAAGTGAAACGGGCTGATGGGGAAGGATGAATGGGAGAGTGTGAGATGAAGAGTGTGAGACGGGGAGGTGAGCAAGGAGATGGGGATGGGAAAGTGGGAGATCTGGGGAGGTGAGATAGGGAGATGGGGAGTAATCTGTGGAGTAATGAGGTGAGATGGGGAAGGAAACAGGATCAGTATAGGACAAACTGTATCAATGCCACCCTCGCCTCAGAGTTCAGAGAAAAGATGAGAGCAACAACAGGTATCTGGTGTCCTTGGACCTTGTCAAGGAGACATGAGAAGGTTAGTGGCATACTGTTACCACAGTAATTACAGTCCTCATACAGTTGACTGTAACGGCTTCATCAACTTTTGGGATTCATTTCTGCCCATTCCTCGGGTTCAACGATATATCTTTCATTTTAATCAAAGGTGCATAGACAACAAGGTCTTTTATAGATACTGCAAGTAATTGTCTTCTGTGGTCACATGGTGGGCTGTCTACCTACTCCATGAGAACACAAATCTGGGTTTTGTGCATCCCCTGAAATTGGGTGATAACATTACACTGACTGTCAGAAATCAGGACTCAAGTGAGATATTATGGTTTTTAATTTTCTTGCCACTATTTCAAAACATTCATTCTGTTCATTTGTACAGTTTTGCTTCAGTTCACTCTTGGATACAGCTGATGACATGGTTATAGACAATGGTGGTTACTTGTGAATGACTGTCACAGTAAAAAGTCAACATTGCTGAAAGTTTACCAGGGATGGCAATATGATGCCCAACTGAACAGGTCTGCTAGGAAACAATTTAGTGTAAAGCAGCATGAGCAATTCTAAGGACTGTTATTGTACTCTAAAAGAACTGAACTGTTACCTATTGTTGGTCTATTCACAGGTATGTGTACTTTGACTCAGAGCTCTTACTATATGGAAATTTTCACTGTTCCTTTCGAGAGGTTGTGTTTAACAAATCAGACTAAAAATGCTTTCATTCTTATTATAATTACACCTCATCGAATGATTTACAAATCAATAATTGTTTGTGTTGATAATGTTCAGCTTTTGAATGAACTATAACTATACATTAATGTACATTGTTTCAGAATATTAGTTAAATGCAATAATAAAAAAAAAATGTCGAGCGATGTCTTATTAGGATTCTTTCATCTGCGTTAAGACAAAGTTCTTCAAAATCCATCTCTCCCATTTCCTCGATGACCCTACCGATACCTTAGCTCTCCCAGGTTAGCATTTTGTGAACCCAGAATCAGGGCATAATAGACCCTACCTGTGACAGACTAGGCAACCCCTAAGCACCCTATCTACTAGCATCTAGGTGATTTATAGTCAGGCAGTAAAGCAAGGATAAGTACTCTACAAACCTCAACCTGGATTGTTCCACATAGACAGGTGAATCTGCCTGTATATGTCACTTAAACTATAGTGGCTACAAATCTTCACAGTGCTGCCTACAGAGAGGACCCCACCTGTATATGTCACTTAAACTATAGTGGCTACAAATCTTCACAGTGCTGCCTACAGACAGAGGACCCCACCTGTATGTCACTTAAACTATAGTGGCTACAAATCTTCACAGTGCTGCCTACAGACAGAGGACCCCACCTGTATATGTCACTTAAACTATAGTGGCTACAAATCTTCACAGTGCTGCCTACAGAGAGGACCCCACCTGTATGTCACTTAAACTATAGTGGCTACAAATCTTCACAGTGCTGCCTACAGAGAGGACCCCACCTGTATATGTCACTTAAACTATAGTGGCTACAAATCTTCACAGTGCTGCCTACAGACAGAGGACCCCACCTGTATGTCACTTAAACTATAGTGGCTACAAATCTTCACAGTGCTGCCTACAGACAGAGGACCCCACCTGTATGTCACTTAAACTATAGTGGCTACAAATCTTCACAGTGCTGCCTACAGACAGAGGACCCCACCTGTATGTCACTTAAACTATAGTGGCTACAAATCTTCACAGTGCTGCCTACAGACAGAGGACCCCACCTGTATATGTCACTTAAACTATAGTGGCTACAAATCTTCACAGTGCTGCCTACAGACAGAGGACCCCACCTGTATGTCACTTAAACTATAGTGGCTACAAATCTTCACAGTGCTGCCTACAGACAGAGGACCCCACCTGTATATGTCACTTAAACTATAGTGGCTACAAATCTTCACAGTGCTGCCTACAGACAGGACCCCACCTGTATGTCACTTAAACTATAGTGGCTACAAATCTTCACAGTGCTGCCTACAGAGAGGACCCCACCTGTATATGTTACTTAAACTATAGTGGCTACAAATCTTCACAGTGCTGCCTACAGAGAGGACCCCACCTGTATATGTCACTTAAACTATAGTGGCTACAAATCTTCACAGTGCTGCCTACAGACAGGACCCCACCTGTATATGTTACTTAAACTATAGTGGCTACAAATCTTCACAGTGCTGCCTACAGACAGAGGACCCCACCTGTATATGTTACTTAAACTATAGTGGCTACAAATCTTCACAGTGCTGCCTACAGACAGGACCCCACCTGTATATGTCACTTAAACTATAGTGGCTACAAATCTTCACAGTGCTGCCTACAGACAGGACCCCACCTGTATATGTCACTTAAACTATAGTGGCTACAAATCTTCACAGTGCTGCCTACAGACAGAGGACCCCACCTGTATATGTCACTTAAACTATAGTGGCTACAAATCTTCACAGTGCTGCCTACAGACAGAGGACCCCACCTGTATGTCACTTAAACTATAGTGGCTACAAATCTTCACAGTGCTGCCTACAGACAGGACCCCACCTGTATATGTCACTTAAACTATAGTGGCTACAAATCTTCACAGTGCTGCCTACAGACAGAGGACCCCACCTGTATATGTCACTTAAACTATAGTGGCTACAAATCTTCACAGTGCTGCCTACAGACAGAGGACCCCACCTGTATATGTCACTTAAACTATAGTGGCTACAAATCTTCACAGTGCTGCCTACAGACAGAGGACCCCACCTGTATGTCACTTAAACTATAGTGGCTACAAATCTTCACAGTGCTGCCTACAGACAGAGGACCCCACCTGTATATGTCACTTAAACTATAGTGGCTACAAATCTTCACAGTGCTGCCTACAGACAGGACCCCACCTGTATGTCACTTAAACTATAGTGGCTACAAATCTTCACAGTGCTGCCTACAGAGAGGACCCCACCTGTATATGTTACTTAAACTATAGTGGCTACAAATCTTCACAGTGCTGCCTACAGAGAGGACCCCACCTGTATATGTCACTTAAACTATAGTGGCTACAAATCTTCACAGTGCTGCCTACAGACAGAGGACCCCACCTGTATATGTTACTTAAACTATAGTGGCTACAAATCTTCACAGTGCTGCCTACAGAGAGGACCCCACCTGTATATGTTACTTAAACTATAGTGGCTACAAATCTTCACAGTGCTGCCTACAGACAGGACCCCACCTGTATATGTCACTTAAACTATAGTGGCTACAAATCTTCACAGTGCTGCCTACAGACAGGACCCCACCTGTATATGTCACTTAAACTATAGTGGCTACAAATCTTCACAGTGCTGCCTACAGACAGAGGACCCCACCTGTATGTCACTTAAACTATAGTGGCTACAAATCTTCACAGTGCTGCCTACAGACAGGACCCCACCTGTATATGTCACTTAAACTATAGTGGCTACAAATCTTCACAGTGCTGCCTACAGACAGAGGACCCCACCTGTATATGTCACTTAAACTATAGTGGCTACAAATCTTCACAGTGCTGCCTACAGAGAGGACCCCACCTGTATATGTCACTTAAACTATAGTGGCTACAAATCTTCACAGTGCTGCCTACAGACAGGACCCCACCTGTATATGTCACTTAAACTATAGTGGCTACAAATCTTCACAGTGCTGCCTACAGACAGGACCCCACCTGTATATGTCACTTAAACTATAGTGGCTACAAATCTTCACAGTGCTGCCTACAGACAGGACCCCACCTGTATATGTCACTTAAACTATAGTGGCTACAAATCTTCACAGTGCTGCCTACAGACAGGACCCCACCTGTATATGTCACTTAAACTATAGTGGCTACAAATCTTCACAGTGCTGCCTACAGACAGGACCCCACCTGTATATGTCACTTAAACTATAGTGGCTACAAATCTTCACAGTGCTGCCTACAGACAGGACCCCACCTGTATATGTCACTTAAACTATAGTGGCTACAAATCTTCACAGTGCTGCCTACAGACAGGACCCCACCTGTATATGTCACTTAAACTATAGTGGCTACAAATCTTCACAGTGCTGCCTACAGACAGAGGACCCCACCTGTATGTCACTTAAACTATAGTGGCTACAAATCTTCACAGTGCTGCCTACAGACAGAGGACCCCACCTGTATGTCACTTAAACTATAGTGGCTACAAATCTTCACAGTGCTGCCTACAGACAGAGGACCCCACCTGTATATGTTACTTAAACTATAGTGGCTACAAATCTTCACAGTGCTGCCTACAGACAGAGGACCCCACCTGTATATGTTACTTAAACTATAGTGGCTACAAATCTTCACAGTGCTGCCTACAGACAGAGGACCCCACCTGTATATGTCACTTAAACTATAGTGGCTACAAATCTTCACAGTGCTGCCTACAGAGAGGACCCCACCTGTATATGTCACTTAAACTATAGTGGCTACAAATCTTCACAGTGCTGCCTACAGACAGAGGACCCCACCTGTATATGTCACTTAAACTATAGTGGCTACAAATCTTCACAGTGCTGCCTACAGACAGAGGACCCCACCTGTATATGTTACTTAAACTATAGTGGCTACAAATCTTCACAGTGCTGCCTACAGACAGGACCCCACCTGTATGTCACTTAAACTATAGTGGCTACAAATCTTCACAGTGCTGCCTACAGACAGAGGACCCCACCTGTATATGTCACTTAAACTATAGTGGCTACAAATCTTCACAGTGCTGCCTACAGACAGAGGACCCCACCTGTATGTCACTTAAACTATAGTGGCTACAAATCTTCACAGTGCTGCCTACAGACAGAGGACCCCACCTGTATATGTCACTTAAACTATAGTGGCTACAAATCTTCACAGTGCTGCCTACAGACAGAGGACCCCACCTGTATATGTCACTTAAACTATAGTGGCTACAAATCTTCACAGTGCTGCCTACAGACAGAGGACCCCACCTGTATATGTCACTTAAACTATAGTGGCTACAAATCTTCACAGTGCTGCCTACAGACAGGACCCCACCTGTATATGTTACTTAAACTATAGTGGCTACAAATCTTCACAGTGCTGCCTACAGAGAGGACCCCACCTGTATATGTTACTTAAACTATAGTGGCTACAAATCTTCACAGTGCTGCCTACAGACAGAGGACCCCACCTGTATATGTCACTTAAACTATAGTGGCTACAAATCTTCACAGTGCTGCCTACAGAGAGGACCCCACCTGTATATGTCACTTAAACTATAGTGGCTACAAATCTTCACAGTGCTGCCTACAGAGAGGACCCCACCTGTATATGTCACTTAAACTATAGTGGCTACAAATCTTCACAGTGCTGCCTACAGAGAGGACCCCACCTGTATATGTTACTTAAACTATAGTGGCTACAAATCTTCACAGTGCTGCCTACAGAGAGGACCCCACCTGTATATGTTACTTAAACTATAGTGGCTACAAATCTTCACAGTGCTGCCTACAGAGAGGACCCCACCTGTATATGTTACTTAAACTATAGTGGCTACAAATCTTCACAGTGCTGCCTACAGACAGAGGACCCCACCTGTATATGTTACTTAAACTATAGTGGCTACAAATCTTCACAGTGCTGCCTACAGAGAGGACCCCACCTGTATATGTTACTTAAACTATAGTGGCTACAAATCTTCACAGTGCTGCCTACAGACAGAGGACCCCACCTGTATATGTTACTTAAACTATAGTGGCTACAAATCTTCACAGTGCTGCCTACAGAGAGGACCCCACCTGTATATGTCACTTAAACTATAGTGGCTACAAATCTTCACAGTGCTGCCTACAGAGAGGACCCCACCTGTATATGTTACTTAAACTATAGTGGCTACAAATCTTCACAGTGCTGCCTACAGAGAGGACCCCACCTGTATATGTTACTTAAACTATAGTGGCTACAAATCTTCACAGTGCTGCCTACAGACAGAGGACCCCACCTGTATATGTTACTTAAACTATAGTGGCTACAAATCTTCACAGTGCTGCCTACAGACAGAGGACCCCACCTGTATGTCACTTAAACTATAGTGGCTACAAATCTTCACAGTGCTGCCTACAGACAGAGGACCCCACCTGTATATGTCACTTAAACTATAGTGGCTACAAATCTTCACAGTGCTGCCTACAGAGGACCCCACCTGTATATGTTACTTAAACTATAGTGGCTACAAATCTTCACAGTGCTGCCTACAGAGAGGACCCCACCTGTATATGTTACTTAAACTATAGTGGCTACAAATCTTCACAGTGCTGCCTACAGAGAGGACCCCACCTGTATATGTTACTTAAACTATAGTGGCTACAAATCTTCACAGTGCTGCCTACAGACAGAGGACCCCACCTGTATATGTCACTTAAACTATAGTGGCTACAAATCTTCACAGTGCTGCCTACAGACAGAGGACCCCACCTGTATATGTTACTTAAACTATAGTGGCTACAAATCTTCACAGTGCTGCCTACAGACAGGACCCCACCTGTATATGTTACTTAAACTATAGTGGCTACAAATCTTCACAGTGCTGCCTACAGACAGGACCCCACCTGTATATGTTACTTAAACTATAGTGGCTACAAATCTTCACAGTGCTGCCTACAGACAGAGGACCCCACCTGTATATGTTACTTAAACTATAGTGGCTACAAATCTTCACAGTGCTGCCTACAGACAGAGGACCCCACCTGTATGTCACTTAAACTATAGTGGCTACAAATCTTCACAGTGCTGCCTACAGACAGAGGACCCCACCTGTATATGTTACTTAAACTATAGTGGCTACAAATCTTCACAGTGCTGCCTACAGACAGGACCCCACCTGTATATGTCACTTAAACTATAGTGGCTACAAATCTTCACAGTGCTGCCTACAGACAGAGGACCCCACCTGTATATGTTACTTAAACTATAGTGGCTACAAATCTTCACAGTGCTGCCTACAGAGAGGACCCCACCTGTATATGTTACTTAAACTATAGTGGCTACAAATCTTCACAGTGCTGCCTACAGACAGAGGACCCCACCTGTATATGTTACTTAAACTATAGTGGCTACAAATCTTCACAGTGCTGCCTACAGACAGAGGACCCCACCTGTATGTCACTTAAACTATAGTGGCTACAAATCTTCACAGTGCTGCCTACAGACAGAGGACCCCACCTGTATGTCACTTAAACTATAGTGGCTACAAATCTTCACAGTGCTGCCTACAGACAGGACCCCACCTGTATATGTCACTTAAACTATAGTGGCTACAAATCTTCACAGTGCTGCCTACAGACAGAGGACCCCACCTGTATATGTTACTTAAACTATAGTGGCTACAAATCTTCACAGTGCTGCCTACAGACAGGACCCCACCTGTATATGTCACTTAAACTATAGTGGCTACAAATCTTCACAGTGCTGCCTACAGACAGAGGACCCCACCTGTATATGTTACTTAAACTATAGTGGCTACAAATCTTCACAGTGCTGCCTACAGAGGACCCCACCTGTATATGTTACTTAAACTATAGTGGCTACAAATCTTCACAGTGCTGCCTACAGACAGAGGACCCCACCTGTATATGTTACTTAAACTATAGTGGCTACAAATCTTCACAGTGCTGCCTACAGACAGAGGACCCCACCTGTATGTCACTTAAACTATAGTGGCTACAAATCTTCACAGTGCTGCCTACAGACAGAGGACCCCACCTGTATGTCACTTAAACTATAGTGGCTACAAATCTTCACAGTGCTGCCTACAGACAGAGGACCCCACCTGTATATGTCACTTAAACTATAGTGGCTACAAATCTTCACAGTGCTGCCTACAGACAGAGGACCCCACCTGTATATGTCACTTAAACTATAGTGGCTACAAATCTTCAC
>JAODUO010001199.1:82500-163677 GCA_025642075.2 Ridgeia piscesae | reverse complement strand
ACTACTGCGATGTGGCTGCAATGAAGGTTGCGAAGGATTATGCAAGTGCCTCAATGGAAAACTTAAATGTACTCCTCTTTACTATTGTGGTGGACTGTGTGCTCATAGCTAATGGAATGTAAAATATTTCACAACACTGAATTCGGCTGTCCACATACTTATATTTTGACAACAAAATTACTACTTAGGAGGCGTAGGTCATGAGATATAGGATCATTAGTCTTGGCGGCAGCCTTCTATAACAATGGCGGATGTGAATGTGTGACAAGGTCAAAAGTAATATATTTGAACTGTTGGTCCCAGAAAACTTATCTTAGATACCAAAACGTTAGTATATGAGAAAATAGTTTTAGGTCGGCTGTCTTAGAAAATGGGCGACAACGCCTTCCAGAGCGAAATCTAAAATGACCTTATACCCAAATATGTTTTAATTATGTGTTCCACGTATGTGCCAAATTTCTCGCTTGTAGCATAACATGCTCAACACATGCACATATCGGATGGGCTAATTATGTTAATCTATTATTTTTTTGAGATATTGTAATACATTTATGTATTTAATAGATAATTTAATACATTTATATATTATTTTGCAGACAACAGTACTGCAATATGTACTAACTGCTTTCAGAGTTCAATCCAACATGTACAAGCAACACGACAAAAAACAATGAGGCGGTAGAGGGCGAGTATATTGAGTACAGCTGTGAGCGGAGATACCAGGCGAATGTGACCGCAAAGATGCAATGGAGGGAACTAAGCAGTGGCGAAGATATAAAAGCCAAGGACGAGTCAAGTAACGGGATAGTCAAGTTCAGTATTGTTGTGGAGATAAAACCATCTCACAATGGAGACAGCTTCACATGCCACACATACTTTGACAAGCCACAATCTCGAGACAATTATGCGGACAACATACCTATCAACAACAATGCATTCAATGAAACGTTCACGTTTCCAAAACTAAATGTCTATTGTAAGTATTGAGGAGTACATGTTTGAGTCGAACTGACACACATTGTTAGTCCTTTGGGCCGAAGGTCCGGGGCACTTATGACATCACTCTGCGTGTGCTGTCCGCCATTAGCTCTCAGATATCATAAACCTGTGAAAATCTTTTATATTTTGCCTTCTTTGCACTATAATTTGACCAACTCATCTTTAAACACCCTACGATCATCTAGAGCCTGAAAACGTGCATTTTTCCACCTATTTTATTCAAACAAAGCTTTTCCTCTAATTTTACGTAGACGTGTCTTGTGTACACGAAAGTTGTATCTGACAAGTCTTTCGTAAGGGCAACTCAAGGCCTCCACAACACGCAAAATGTAAACATGTTGCCAGTTTCTGCCACTACTTATAGCTGTTGTTATCTATGTATTATCCCTGTACAGTCCAGACTTCAGAAATGTAACGGGTGAAACTGGACATTTCTAGCCTCCTGTTGTTGATGGTTCACCTTGACTGATTGCTTTCTGCAGTGGCAGGTCTACACCAATAACCCAATAGGTGCCTGCTAAACCGGACAGTTGCATTGAGCTATATTTTCAAAACTACTGATTTTTTATTAATGCAAGTTGTGTTTATTTTGATGTTTCTTTAATTATCGTTACAGCTACATTACCGTAGTATCTACTGGTTAAATATATATTATAACATGTAAGTGATAAACGTAGAGAATTAATAGAATTAATATACAACAATAGAGTGAACATTCATGAACTGTGTTGATATTGTCTGTCGCAATAAAAAATTTGGATGTGTCATATGAATAATGGATTAATCAGTGTGTGTGTGTTAGTGCGAGTGTGCGTGCGTGCGTGCGTGCATGCGTGCGTGCGTGCGTGCGTGCGTATGTGCGTGTGTGTGTGGAACAAAGATAGTAAGGAAAGCAAACTGGTTGGACGTCCACATGGTATGACACAATTATATGCCTAATGCGAAAAATAATAATAATACACAAATGCAACATACAACCACCGAGGTGATATAACACTATTGACTATACACTGAACATAACGAACATTGTTCTTATTGTAGTATATATACATCAGTGCAAGCTATGCTTAAACATTTAAAATAATATTTTGGTTTTTACAATTTTATTTGTGTATAGCAGAATATAGGGTACATTTTAATCATTTTTTGGATGGCTAAATGCTTGGATTTTCTTATATTTACAAAAATATTCAAGTCCTCTCTATTACTGTTTATTTTCAGACAAGCCACATGCACTCGCGGTGAAGTGTAATGGTCAAGTAGTTACCAATGGAGGAAACATCTTCGTTGGAGAGCGAATGACTGTAACTGCTGACAGCAACCCAGGAAAAAGAAACTATACGTGGGAAAATACTACCTCAAACGAAACCATAGCAACAGGAGACTCCATCGCAGTCACTGAAAACATGCTCGGAAACCAGTCATTCAAAGCCGTAGTGTGCAACACCATTCCTATACCATCCCCACACACTGTCTGCAGCAACTTCCCAGTGAATGTTGTAATCATAAGTAAGTGTGTTTCCGTAATATTCATACTCGGTGGAGTTTTAGGTGAATCAGGATGTTTCGACCATTGTAAGACGCACACTGTGGAAAGCTTTCAAAGCTTATTAAAACAACTATGATATAATGTTTTCATTAATATTGGGAAATACATTGACTACATTCATTGTTCGGAAATCAATACACTGTACAACATTCAGTACAGAGCTGTTGTGTGTATGCAATACCTTTTCTTTTGTAAACTTCCATCTATATACATTTTGCACCTTGACAGTATTGCATCAAATTTCATAGCCTATCTGTAGTGTTCCAGTCAATGTTTTTGGACGTTTCGTAATGTCCAGTTAGTTTTACGTGTTAAATGCATTGTGTTTTATGTATAATTTGACATTTTAATTTTATGCAATTTCTCATTTTAATTCCATTGAAGTTGTGTATTTTAGCTATGTATATTTTGTGTTTTTTTAAACTACTAATGTGATGGTGGGGTTCCACGTTTTACTCAGACTTTCGTTTTCTTGATGCAGACTTTTATGGGCAAATTGGATAGAATTTGCCTGCCCAAATAAATAATACTGCAGTCTACTTATACTACATATATTTTTTTGGAAACATAACATTTCTCTGCAAAACTATTTGTCAACTGGAGTTGGAGACTAAAGATTAAGGTAGTGCTAATAAATCTAAGTTTCGTAATGTTCCAACGTAAACCATATATATCACAAAAATAATGATATTGTGCACTTGAATAAAACTTTTAGTAAAACAATTAGTAAACAACCAAAAAGTAGTGTTAATTCAGTTATTTGTATACGTACATTAGATTTAGTTTGATAACATTACAACTGAGGCATTTTGCGAAACATCACGACTTAGCTAGTGTACATTGCCATACACTCCCTGTACTATTGCGAAGATTTCGTTGTTTTGAAGTTTGCCAGGATTCTGCTTTGCGTTTGTTACATTTGTTTTTCGCTTGCTTTACTACTACTACTACTACTACTAATAATAATAATAATAATAATAATAATAATAATAATAATAATAAAGCTTTATTGCCGTATTCAACGTGGTGAATTGGAATGTAGTCTGGCGTTGACTCATATAGTGCCTATATATACAATAAAATGAAATATGTCAAATAAATATCAGATATATATATATATATAAGATATACATTGTATATAATTTGTTCTTTAAACAGTTTTTTTATATAATAAATAAATAAAAACAAAACTAAAATAATAGATTTTCTATTTAACAATAATTGTGGTGTAAACTAGTAAAATAATAAATATATTTTAAATGTCCTTAAAATTGTATTTAAATAAATATATATAATTATATATATATATATATATATATATATATATATATATATATATATATATATATACTTCTAAAAATATTATTTAAATTAGTAAACATACTTTATAAGAGAACTAAAATATTCTTTAAATTATATTTACAATTACAACTGAGTGCATCCAATTTGGTTTAAAAATATATTTATAGAATTATTAAGTTAAGCTAAAATTTCAGGAGAAAACTATTGGGAATAGGTTCACCCACACCCCTCACGTGTACGGCTTAGCCATACCAACCAGCGCCAGAAAAATAAAAATTCCGCCAGAGCGGCGAAAACAGCCAAGTTTCCAGGGTCTTTACAGCTACGTTCTAAATTTCATTCCTGATAAGGCTTCTACGGCACTTGGGTAAAAACTCTTTCTAAAGCGATTTGTTTTCGTACGGATGCATCTATAGCGTTTGCCTGACGGTAATAGTTCGAACACATGATGGGCGGGGTGAGTTTGGTCTGAGATAATTTTTCCAGCTCTTTTTTGGGATCTGTCTTTATATATGGCTGTTAGAGAGGTGAGTTCACAACCGACAATTTTGAAAGCTGTTTTCACCACTCTGTCAAGCCTGCTCTTCTGGCGCTGGCTGATGCCGCCGAACCATACACATATGTATTGCCGTATTTGCTCGCTGCACGCTAGCTTCAGCACCTGAATAATAGGGGACATCGCTGGTAGCATTGTCGATGCAGTAGTGCGGACGTCTTTAGATACCTACTGTCGCATTGACTTAGTTCCTTTCAGCGACCACGACTACCATCATCACAACAACACCCGCCACTGCGGTGTCTCCCTCTTTACACCACCCCAACCGCCGGTTGTAACTCAGCGGGCACAAAAACGTTGTATCAATGTTGTTTCGACGTCGATTACGACGTCGAAACAACATCGAAAACAAACTGTGAAGGAAAGTTGGATCGACGGCATTTGTCAACGTTGTGACGATGACAGATATTGACGTTGTTCCGACAACCCGCACCGACGTCGAAACAACGTTCGTATTAAAGTTGAGTCGACATCGTTTGTTGACGTTGTGCCGACATCGGATAATGACGTTATCCCGAAGTCAGATACCGACGTTGTCCGACGCCGTGTACCGGCGTCGAAACAACGTCGAAAACACATTGGATTTGAATGTTGGATCGACGTCAGGTGTCGACGTTGTTTCGAATCGGGAACCAACGTCGACCTAATTATACATATTTATAAATGTACTGTTTCCATCGTGTTCTGTTACATTCCTATAAAAAACACGTTTTTTTATAAGCAGTGGACAATAACCACGAAACAAACGCCATATATAGTTATCATTTATTAGCACTATATTTTAAATATTATTACAGGACTAAAATGTGTTCTTTGTTAACTGAATTGAAAAGTAAAAGTTATGAAATAGATAATTATTATTGTTTTGGTCGATTTCTGGACGTCTGCATTGTAGATGTTAAATGTGCATACTGGAATGGATTGCTGCTGTCGGTTACCTAATTATATGTTAACTGGAATACTTTCAAAAACGTTCTGTGCATAGCTGTTTGCCTTATACATTACGTATCTGTATATTTGTCCATTTAGATGGTAGCCGTGGGTCTGGCACGGATGGTGGTAAGGGTATGTATTAAGCTTGTTTCTGTTTCGCACATGTTGAAATGTGCACATTTATCACAGAATAATTACACTCTATGCAAATCTAAAACCAAATTCGGGTTGATTGTTGTTTCCCAATCAATAGACCCTGAAATAATCGCGCTCGAAAACGAGGTTGGGTGGCACTTGGGGGCAGGGAGCCCATATTTTCCATGTTATCATATAGGACTTTGTTTTGGTAGTAATAATCGGACTGTCCCCATATATTGTTTATGGTTATATTACCCGAAGCATAATTGCAAGCAGAAGCAGTAGAACACTTTGCCGGTAACAGTGATCAAGGAAATCATGCATTTTAATCGATTATTATAGTAGTAGCCAAGGCATCGGCGGCTAGTAACTTTGTTTGGCGATCTTGACTAGTAATGAAGAATGCCATCTTTCACGAGGTACAACCTGTTAATATTTGATTTACTTGAACATGTATCTTTGTCACTGTTTGTTGCAATAATGTGACATAAAAATTATCACATTTTCGTACACTCACATCTGAGACAGCATTTTGAATGTCCTGTACTGATAAGCTTTTTTTAATAACGAGGGCATATATATATTTTCAATAAAATATAATGTTCTTCTGGGCTCAAAAACCGGTTGTTAAGCCAGAACTGTACTGCCCAATAATAGTCCGTCTTTTCCATAAATATGTCATCTTTTTTGTGTATTCTTCACATTTGTGAATAAACTCTAGTAGAGCCTGTAAGTGGGTCACGCCACATGGCGAGACTCTGCGCGACTGGAGCTAATTGGGGACTGGCCACAAGAATAATATTCTAACGACAGTTGTAGCTTCTGACTGATGGGCACTAGGAAAATCAAGTCAGAAATATCTTGCGGTATTCCTTTCTTATCTTGAATGTCCGATATCATATTAAGTATACCACACTGTCATTGACATATAGCGTTTTAGGTAGTATATACGATTATACGGGATTTGCATTTTACATTGCTGTACGTTGTGGTTTCAGAACAGTTCGATAAGTACTTATAACTGACAAGTTGTCTAAATGCACATAATCATAACACATGTATACATTTGCCCCAAAACAGGTTGTATTGCGCGAAAGATGGCATTCTTCATTACTAGTCAAGATCGTCAAACAAAACTACTGGCCGCTGATGCCTTGGCTACTACCATAATAATCGATTCAAATGCATGATTTCCTTGATCATTGTTACCGGCAAAATGTTCCACTGCTTCTGCTTGTAAATATGCTTCGGCTAGTATAACTATAATAAATATATGGGGACAGTCCGATTATTACAACCAAAACAAAGTCATATATGTTAACATGGAAAATATGGACTCCTTGCCACTACTCACTAACCTGTATATTAATCTACAAATACTGGTGTACTTGATATACAATATATAATTGATCAGAACATAGCACTGGTACACGTTGTCCGTGTAAGACACTGTTTTGGTCGCCACTGCATTTTCATTAATTAAGCCTATTCTTACCTTGAACGATTTTATTTAGCTATACAACTCTAGGTTATGTTAGCTTCTACCTGGTTCCAAACAATATTTGGTTGTGACCATATTCTAAAGTCATATATTTATCAAATATTACCAACTGCTCTCAACCAGCATGGTGAATGTATTACTTTTACTTAGGAGAATGCCACACTTTTATGGAGTAGAACACATGTCCTGCTTATCTAATACTTAGATCTTACTTGTTCTCAAGTTAAGTCTAATCAGTATGTCATATTTACCTAAATTTGGGTCCATATTATACTGTTCATCATAGAATTTATTAATACATTTCTGAGGTGTATTAATATGTCTGTGTGGATATACTGGGTATAATATGCATTATACACGAGTGTAAAAGCCAACCTAGGTTTCGATGTCCAAGTAAATGTAAAATATATATTTATTTGTCTCGTTAAAAGATTATTACACCTTTTATTAAACAACTGCCACACAGTGTCAGCTCTAAGACGACCATAGTCCTTCATTGTGGTACATGGGTCACATAGACTCATGGTCATTAAGCAACACACCACATTTCATCAAAATCGAAGACGGTCATGTAAATTTCACCCTAATAAAGTAATATTTTATGTTCATGCTTCATCATCATCATTGTGTAGCCATAGTGTCCCGTGGTTGGGCGAATGCCTCAACATGCTGCTTCCACGTCTGCCTATATTGCGCTATCCTCTGCCAGTAGTCGTCTGACATCAGAGTTATAACGCACACCAATACTTTGCCAACTAGCGATATTGCATGACTGATAACAATTAAAAATAAAGTAATCGACATTTGGTTTAACGGAATACTTAATCCTTATGTCCATGAATATTGGGAAAACACGATCACATTTTCAGAATGAATGTGTTATTGTTTGATGTTTTAGGAATGTTTCTAGTCATTAATAAATCGTAATATATCAAGACGAAAATGTTGCAGTGCTCAATGTGCATTGCAGTGTCTCAAAGATCGTCATTAACCAACATAGTAATTAGTAATGGGAAATCTGCTGTGTTAAAGTCGGTCGGCTTTAGCAATATTGCCAATAAATCTTGTTGTGAAGCCAGTCTCTTGTATACCAGTTGAAACAATGGAAACTTTGAACATGCTAATATCGTTTCAATAACGTAGAATAATAAACATAATTTGGGAGGCAGTGCACCTGCAACATATTTAGGGGCGTAATAATCGAATCAGCGTAAATTCCGATGGGTTAAACATTGTGCCGTTTACGACTGGGTGCTACACGGATTGGCAGGTTATGTATTTATTTAAAAAAAACATTATCAATGTATTTGCCAGAGAAGAAACTTTACATACATATTCACATTATACATTAACACGATGAAGAGTGTATTGCGTATATTGTGTATATTAGTTTAAAAACCCTTCATATATAACAGTGTAGTTGCTAAAAGACGAACTAAAAAAAATTCATGTGAATATCGCTTGGCAAATGCTCGCCTAGTTGGTGACTCGCCTAATAAAAGATGCATTTCTACTTTAATTAAATATGTTATTGTACCAGGATAAAACATTTCTGTTTACAAATTTTTTTTCTTCAATGTATCATACTTTAAGAAAATATGTTTGATCAGTTAATTTATCCAATGTTAGATTAATTTCTTTCGTGCTTTGATAGGCTTTGTGGACACTGGGGAGACAGTTAACCACTGCCCAGTGGACACTTGTTACTTTGCAGTTACGCCTGCTGTGTGTGAACAGGAATTCTGGCTGCAAAATGCTTCAAAGAATCCTTTTGGCCTGACAATAGTCATTCGTTCCTGCCTTTGCCTTGTGGACTGTTTGTGTGATCCAAAGGGCAAGACTGTCTATTTAGATAAAAGCTGGATGGCTAAACAAAACCAAGAAATTCATCAGTGGATGAATGGGAATCCAGTGAGGACTTTCCCTCTGCCTAGTGTGAATAGGCATGCTAGTTAGTGGGTTAACTTAAGAAAGGGTTCAGAGAAACACGACATAACTGTGGCCAGGCAGTGGCAAGGCGGCTAAAATTATGTTTACAATATGCCTACGTTTGATAAGCATTCGATGAAACATTTGAAAAGTTAACTAACTGACATTCGAATGCGAAAATGTTTGGTCCTCATTTTCATGCCATCTGCATTTCTTGCCAAGCCTGGTATTTCGACAGAAATTACCGTATTAGTCACTATGAATTTATTCTGCATTATAGACATGTACTCCCCTTTTTGCAGATGTGAAATCATGAACAAAATCTCATTTATTTTCATGTGTGATTTTAAATGTGTGCTCTTATTATGTGTATACAATTTGTACGTTTATCCAACACTGACAGCGTGTTTTACATATGCCTCATGTGATAAATTAATAGCTGCCCTTCGAAACAAGTGCACACTTGCCTGTGCGTCTATAGGGGGATATACGGTAAATAGTATAAAAAACCGCTAAGAACACACCGGCTCCTTTTAATGAGCACCTGTACTGATTGTAAGATGTCTGTTTGGCTAAGTGTAGTACATACTTGAGTCACAAGGACTAAAGGAAAGTAAATGTCCTTAAATTGGTGTTGTGTGTGATGTGTTGATGTAATACATGACTGGTAACGAACAGTTTTTGTTGACAACCGCAAAAGGTGGACTGAGAGTGACTACCGGGGTGATTATAAGCATCGCTCTAGGAGCCGTAGTCTTTCTGGTCATCTTATAATTTATCTACACATGCGTCATCACCAATGACAAATCCAAGGCAGAGGTAAGGTTCTTTGTTCTATTGTCGTAGCAATAAAACAGTTGGAGTCACAAGGATTAATTGGTAGTTCATTGTAATGTTTTACTCTGTATAATCTCTACATTCTACCTTCCTGATCTATTAGTGTTAACGTTAGATTGCTTCTTCATGAATAGTGATTTGTTGTGTATTGGGTGACTCAGCTAAACCAAAAAGACTCCACAGTATCATGTATGTTTCATTGGATCTATTCACAGAAACCTTTCGTGTCTTGCTAAAGCCGTCTCTGATGTTTCAGCTACCTCGTACCGTGTTCCAGGTCACTATTATTGCCTAAATCGTCCTACTTGTTGGTGTATTGCATTGCGAGCTTGTAATAGTAGCTTGTCGTATCATTGCTGCTCTGTCTATTTGGGTAAAACGTTGGGGCGGCATGGTGCATTTCCGTTAATACATCGTTCTCCCTCATTGGTACTCGGCGCCTATCCCTTAGTGCAAAGAGTCCCAGTGCAGGTGCTATTTGTTACCAGTAGTATATCGGCGTAGATCAGGGATTGGAGCAGCGGAGCGGAATTATTCCACCGGTGGAAGGTCAAGTGACGCCCCTGGCGGATAGTTGATGAACTGGTGACACCCCTAGCGGACATGTCGTGAACTAATACGGTCCATATTCGTGCGTCTTATTAAAAAAATGGGTTAAACGGGGTAAGGGGTCCCGCGCACCCCCTAGCGGATAAGTGGTGAACTACAAACTGGGTCACAGAACAAGTGGAGTCATCTGTCGGATATGTCGTGAAATACGCCCAAAATACGTGTCTTATTTTAAAACAATTTTTACAAATAATCAAGAGGCGATCCTGGCAACCGTTTTGATTGGCTGTTGTGGATAAAGAAGGGTTTTGCTTGGCTGTTGCGGAGGAATGGTAGAAGGTAAAAAAGGTCAATGTTAAGGTCAATTATCATCATCACGTTCTGCACGTAGGTCACTTGGGTCACTTTCTTCACGTTCCTCATGTAGGTCATCTACACATAATAGCGCATGTGCAATGTTATTGTTTTCTTATCTATCTTATATAACAGCTGGTTAATGCAACTGGACCGGAGGAAGGTGAAAGAGTATAAGTTATTGTGTCTTTATAAAACTATACCAAACATGGCTTAACGCAGCGCCCTACGCAGTGTGCCCGCTCTCCTGGTAGTTAGGTTGTCGACTACAAAGATATATTCAATAAAGCGACGATTTTTGTCTTCTGGAAAACGGTCACACCATTAGCTCATTGTGCCATGTTATAATTTGTATCTCTCCCGAGAAAACATTCGTTTCTTTCCCACGTATGCGACTAACATACCTAAATATCTAGTTTGGTTACATACCTGGTCCTCCAAGTCTAGTGCGGGTGCAACACGGTGCATGTGTATCTATCGAAACGTGCTGTCACGGCCAGTGCAGTCGGGAGCTGTATGTGCTCATCGAGAGACGCTGGCTCAGTCAGAATTACTTACAGTGCGTCAGTGGACGACGTTGTAGGATTGCAAGTATTTGGTACTACACTACGGGAAGTGACCGCGTCAACTGAAGGTATAGGATATATTGACCGTCGACCCTCCTGCCTGCAACTGTGCGCTTTGCTAAGGCATCGCTAATCTAAGGTCTTGTAGCGCCCCCTGACATATATGTTGTGAACTACAAACTAGGTCAAAGAACAAGTGGAACCGTCTATCGTATATGACGTGAACTAATACCCAATATACGTGTGTCTTATTTTTAAACTAGGTAAACGGGACTTTCTAAAAGTATTATTATATTTTACTAGAATAAATGTACAAACCGTAATGCTTGTTCTTTCTCCTATTATGACTAGCGTTCACCCAGGTCCCCGTTGTGTGACGTATGGTCACTCGAGCTTTTTACACAAATAACTAATAACTTCGTTGTTGTACAATTACCCATGCTGTCACGTGACAAATTCCATAGTCTATCATTGACAGACAAAGTTACGTAAGTTTCCGGTCACGTTCAAATATAACTTCCGTTAAAAGGACGTTTCATGTCACGTTTTGCGTTTCGAGTCAATAGTCTTGTCAAGTATTCGTATTTTATTTCATCGGTATGGTGATTTCCTAAAATTTGCTGCCCTAACGAGATAGAAAGGAGGATATTTTTACTAAGTCGGCATGGTAATCGCCAAATATTGTTCAGCTCAACGAGATAACGTTTAGTACATTTTGATTATTCTAGCGTTTCACTGCATCAGGTTTGTCACTGTCGATTTTACTGAACCAACTTGGGACTTTCTTAAATTTCTATCGGGGAACTGCGGTGTTTCGATCATAAAATGACAAAGTCGGTGTTTATCTTACGTCATAACAACATTTTCATAACCAAATCTAGACAACGTTGGGTTGTGACGACACTACTTTAAAAGCTAGCACCATCTAGCGGACAACTCTAACACAACACTTGATGCGAGCGACATCTCACTGACAAAACAACCACACATTAGGGTTAGACACACATTCGACCACAGCCATAACCACATTTTATTGTTTGAGGCGATAACCTTGTTGCATTTTAGTAAGACAATACGGTCCTTTCATATCGTTTACCACTTCAACGAGGTAAATACAGCTGTCTTTCTACAAGTGTTACCAAGTTAGTGTGGTAACATCGTATCTTTTTTAGTTTTTCACTTCGGAAAACATATAACGTTTTTATGTTTATAACATGATTGTAGCAACATCTCAATATTCTTTCGTTTCGACCTGACATCTTTTTCACATTGTCGTATTTTACTAAGTTTTACTAAGTCAGCAAGGTAATCAGACGCTTCCTAACACGTGAAAACCACAACCTCCGTAAAATGGCTCCGACGACGACCGTCACATAATTTCTGGCAAAATGGCGGCTTCGACTACAGTCACAACATAACCTTTAGTGTTTCGACGGGATAACCTTGTCAAGTTTTTATGTTTTACTAAGTCGATGTGCCAACTTTGTATCATTTCGCAATTTTTCAGCGTTTCACCTGCGATGGCATTGTCACTTCAACTTATTTTTCTAAGTCATTTTGGTACTTTCATGACCTTCTGTGAGAAAACTTTGGCAGTTTCTACCATAAAATGAGAGCCTAGGTGATTTTTCTTATGACATACATCATTTTCCTAATCAATTCTAAAAAATCTTGAACAATTTTAGGTTGTGACTTCTTCAAAAACTGGTGCCATCTAGCGGATAACTCTGACACTAAGTTAGACGCTAGAACAATCTAGCGGACAACTCTAACATAACATTTGAAGCGAGCGCCTTCTCGCTGACAAAACAACCACTAATTAGGGTTAGCCACACTTCAACCACAACCTAACTTTAGCGTTTTGATGAGATAACGTTGTCAAGTTTTCTTATTTTATTAAGTCGGTGTGCTTACCTCGTTCTATTTCGTAACGTTTCACCGTTTCATTGCGTTAGAAGGTGGTGTTTTCACCAATTTAACTACCTGGTAAGTTAGTCTTGTAACTTGTAGTAAAATGGAATATTTTTCTGTTTCGACGCGATACACTTGTCAAGTTTTCATATTTTACTAAGTCGGTATGCCAATGTTTACCTTTTCAAAATTGTTAAGCGTTTCACCGTGATGGCTTTGTCACTTTGACGTATTTTTCTAAATAAATAAACGAGACATGCCCATATGAATATGTATATATATATATATATATATATATATATATATATATATATATATATATATATATATATATGTATGTATGGTATGTTCAGAAAGAAATGCAATGCGTTAAATACAACATCAATCAGTTTCAAAGTTCTACCTTCACACTTATAACAGCTACAGTCATTGTTGCAGATGGCAGACCATGGATACCATCACTCACCGCCATACCTGATGTTCAATATTCAGCAATGACGACGTCTGAATCAGTCCACCAGGCGAAACATGATTGCGTGTATCAATGCTTACAGCAAAGAAACTTAATTTTGTATTTCTACTGATTTCATTAAAAATTTGGATGGCCTTGTGCAATATAGCAATGTGCAATAGCCATTTATAGTACATCTACAATCGTTGACGTGTCGATTTCCTTCCTTAAAACCACTTCGCCCTGAAGGAGCATATGCCTGAAATGACACTTGTCATTCTAACTTTGTTGTTTTTATTGCGGCCTAGCTTCTTTCGTGTAAATGTTTGGATGCATTTTTGGTATGTCCTCTTGGTCGGTTTTGTATTAGTGAAATGTACGGTCAGTTAGTTTTATGATGTTTCTTGTTGACGAATATTTATGATATCCGTAACGCTCCATGTGGTATAACTCGTCATGTTTCTGAGCCGTAGAGGAGCACAGTGTTCACGTTCGAGTTCAACATTCTATTCTTGTTTCTTGTTGAAAAAGTCACACACTATATTTAAGGTGGGACATTCATGTGTGGCCTTTCCAATACGTTTTATTATAATGATATTTAAGACAATGTGGAGACCAGTAAATTAATTCACATGTATAATAATATACACATTAGCTGTTAATTATATGTGATTATGTAGTGCTAATGTTATTTCTTATCAAATGGTTATGCTATTGTAATAAGAATAAATAATTTTACATGCATGATTAATGTAGTGATTCGCCATAAAAAACGTTAAAGAAATTTCTGTTATGAAAATGTGTACTATTGGTTTTGTTACATATGTGAATATAATAAACACTTCCCAACGACTTTTGTCTATAATTTGCTATAACAATATATAAAATGTTTGTTAACATATAGACTACAATGCTTTCGGGAGATTAACAGTGACTAAAAACGTAGGGTACATTTTGCAAAACACACCCGCTTCCAAACACAATACACACAAACATACTCATATATATATATATATATATATATATATATATATATATATATATATATATATATATATATATATATAATAGATAGATAGATACATTGTAAGAGCTGCCACGTTTTACATAGTGACAATATTGGACAACGCCGACTCTCTTCGGTTGTCGTCTCGTAGACGACGGTGCAGGGTTTGACGATGCCCCAAACATTGTAGACTGGGCAACGCAGAATCGATACGGTTGTTATCTCGTAGATCTCGTTCGAAACATAACCCCGATTCACCCGCGTTGTCGTCTCGTAAACGACAACGCAGGCTTTGACGCTTTCCAGTGTTTTCTTCACTTGATATCTCAGAACGAGACATGTTGCCAGAGATTCTGCTGGTTCTCACCGAATCACGGACATCTGCAGAGCCCACGCCACGCCGGTCACGCAAGCTGGATATCTTGGCCGCCCGGCGCGATAGTGGTTCGCAGGTGTCGAGGTTACGAGCTGCATAGTTCAGGATGCGGCGCGACAGGATGCGGCGCGACAACTCCTTCTCTTCGGCCTCGTGCAGCCGTCACTCGTATTCCGCAGACCCGACGATGCCGACGAACCGTTTCAGCTGCGGGAAGTGTTGACATTCACGTTCGACTCGGTATGGAAGATGGTGAAGTAAATGACAGTTCCAAAATGTTATTTTTTATATGTATGTAGGTATGTACATACGAACGTACGTAGGGAATATAACATATCATGTCCTTCCCCTATTGTTCTCTTTATGTTATTTTATGTTATTTGCCGTCATTTAATTGGTATATACTGTAAACAGAAGATCTACTATACATTTGTTAAGTATGTACGTACGTACACAGTACGTACGTATGTAGGTATGTATGTACACATTTGCGAAGGTATGTACGAATGTATCTATGTTCATCGACTACGAGAAAGCCTTCGATTCCAGTGTAAACTCAAGCAGTACTGACCTCGTTTCAAGAACAGGGGATAGAAGATGTGTACATTGAACTCCTGAAGGAGATCTGCACCAACAGCTCCATGACAGTCCACCTACACAAAGAAAGCGACAATATCAACATCAGGAGAGGTTTACGACAGGGAGATACCATATCTCCCAAGCTGTTCACGCAGCATTCGAAAGCATACTGAAGTTGTAATGTACCGGTTCCGTTGGTTGGAACCGAGTTATTATTTATGTATGTTCCGTAGGCTAGAGCCAGATTACCGTGTTGTATATGCGAGGCCAGAGTGCGGGAATACATGATGTGCATAATCAGTAGAGTCGCGGCCAGCTTACTACGAACATTAGGAACAGTATTTTCTGGCAAATGACGTTCCAGATGCGAAATAAGTGCCAGCTTTACTGAGTCTTATCGGTGGTAAGACATACAGCTTGTTGAGAGATCTGTGTGCACCGGCTAAGCCTGCAACTAAGACATTCGCGCAGTTGACTGAGATACTCGGCAAACTTTTATCACCTAAGCCTTTCGTGATTGCAGAATGGTTTCGAGTCCATAAGAGAGGAAGTCGAAAAGGCAGCAGGAAGGCGAAACAGTCGCGCAATATGTTGCACAAATTAGAAAGCTGTCAGAATATTGTGAATTTGGAGGCAACTTGCGAGATTCTCTTCGAGGTAGACTAGTGTGTGGCCTTCGGAATGAACAAACACAAAAGCGGTTGTTGTCAGATAGAAACCTGACGTTTGACCGTGCAGTGGACATTTCTGTAGCCGTAGAGACGGCTACGAAGGATGCTGTTGAGCTTGAGCAATGCATAGATGGTGCCGCTATACACAAAGTCCAACCTAGGCAAAACAGGAGACAGTACCGAAAACCATGCTTCAGTTGTGTACGGAATGGACATACTCCTGATGAATGCAGATTTAGAGATTCACAGTGTCAAAAATGTAAACAGCAAGGACACACCGAGCCAGCATGCCAGTCAAATTTAGGACTATATGAAAACAACGTTACTAGGGAGGAAATTCATCGCGCAGCAGCACTGGTGGGGAACACATGTGTTCCCAACGTACACCAGTATGCATCGTCGAAGATAGACAGTGATGAGAATATGTCTGCTTTGGAGATAAATTCGATGAATAGATCACCTGACACAAATATTATGTGGTTGAGTCCAAAGGTCAATGGAACTCCATTGCGGATGGAGCTAGATACAGGTTCAGTCGTATCCGTGATAAACAAACAACAGTTTGATAAATACTTCCCGGGGAAGAATACAAGATAAACCTCGGTGATCCTAAAGACTTATTCTGGCGAAGAAATCTCTCTACTTGGCATGGTGGATGTCGATGTTGAATACAACGGACAACAACACACATTGCCACTGTTTGTTGTCAAGAATGGAGGGCCAGCGTTGTTTGGCCGCCAGTGGTTTAGTAAGATCATGCTAGAATGGAAGTCCATCAAAACACCGTACAGCAACAACTGGAGGAAATGAAGTTGGAGTTTTGAAGAAATATTTCAAAGTGCACTTGGGGCCATTATTGGCCGTAATACAAAACTGAATCTCAGGAAGGGACGATTCCAAAATGTCACAAGGCCAGAAGAGTACTCTACTCAGTACGACCAAAAATCGACGCGTAATTGCAGAAATCAAAGAACGAGGGAATCATTACGAAAGTCGATTGGAGCGGGTGGGCATCTCCGGTCGTCGCAGTACCCAAGGCAAATGGACTGATAAGATCATGCGGTGATTTCAAGCTCACTATCAATCCATAATTGAAATTAGATCAGTATCCTCTACCTAGGATTGAAGATATCTTCGCTAATATCGCGGCTGGTGAGAAATTCACCAAGATCGATCTGCGCCAAGCATACTTACAACTCGAAATGGAAGAGGAGTCAAAGAAGTATGTTACAATCAACACGCACAAAGGTCTGTATCAATACAACAGACTGTTGTTTGGCGTCGCATCTGCACCTGCAATCTGGCAAAGAACGATTGACGAGATATTGTAGATTATTCCAGGAACACATGTGATTTTGGATGGCATCATAATAACGGGGATAATGACCAAGAGCACTTACAGAACTTGCACCAAGTTCTCGAACGTCTGCGCGACTACAACATGAGAGCTGAAATAACTAGTTGCGAGTTCTTCCAAGAATCAGTCATATACTGCAAACACATAATTGACAAACAAGACTCCACAAGAACTACTCAGAACAATTGCCTGACTCACCACTCCACTCTCTTAAAAGCTGCTACACAGGACTAGCTAGTCAATAAACTCGCGATATGAAGTTCCGACCACCCATTAGAAAATCGACTAGATACATTGCTTGGCTGGCCGCACCGCGCAACTTGATCTTACTGTAGTAAATGATCATCATGCCGGGCTGCGCCGCTACCGGGCTCTATCAGTTTGCAATCTTTTGTTGATATTATTTATAGGCTCTAACAATCAAGCACACTGTAAATGATGACATTTGTGTTGAACTTTCACCTCTCGCCTGCTTGATGCTGATCGTCTACGGCAGAAGCGGCGGATTGCTGCACTTTGTGTAACTTATTCCCATTTGAGTGATGACAAATGTCTGCCAAAATGTTGGATTGGGAAGTTCTACACAGCATGGAAATGTCCTCACACTCTTTAGTTCATACAACAAATTTAAAGGCATATATAGCGAGACTAATCACTCCCTTCTCTTATTAACTCTACGTCGGGCTAGTAGTAAAATTAATTTTAAAAATATATACGAGTTCAGATATAAACTTCCGACTACCTAGTGGAAAATTACTATATAAATTGCTTGGTTGGCCGCATCCCGCAACTTGATCTTAGTTCAGTAAATATTCATCATGCCTGGCTCTGTCATTTTGCACCAATGTGTTGATATATTAATAGGCATTCGCCATCAAAAACATTATAGATTTTTTTTTGTTTGCCCTCTCACTCCTTGGATTGCAGCCTGGTCGCCTTGTTGGATACTGGTATCGCCTACGGCGGAACCAGCGGATACCTACACTTGTGAAATTTGATCCCAATTGTGCTGGGTCCAAAGCCTACTCCCCAAATGTTCAGTGATTAGGGCGGCCCATGGCCCCTCTTCAAATATACATGTTGCCATGATAACTATTTTAAGTAGCATGACATCAAGGCATTTGTTTATTTTAGAATTATTACCAGACCAAAAATGAATTATGTTTTATTTTTTTAAAAAAAAGTTATATGACCTGAAAAACATACAACGTTTTTGTGAATATGAAACATAATTTATTATTCAAAAAATAAACAAAGATATTTATGCTATTTTAAATAGTTATCATGGCAACATATATATTTGAAGAGCGGCCATGATCCGCCCCAATGTATATATATATATATATATATATATATATATATATTTTTAACATACATATATGTATATGTATATATACATTGGTCCCCGTCCCCCCACTTTTAAAACCGGATCGAAGCCCCTGACTATGCCCACATTGATAAGGAAGCACTTACGTTGTTTTGGGGGGTGAAGAAATTTCACTCGTAACTTTATGGCTGCCACTTCACATTAGTGACTGACCATCAGCCTTTGCTGTCCATTATTACTCCAAACAAGGAAATAACAACAATGACTGCTAGACTTCAGCGCTACGCAGTGTTCTTGTCTGGAATGGGGCAATACTAAGCTAATTGGGGAGGAAATGTGATGTACCGGTTCCGTTGGTTGGAACCGAGTTACTATTTTACTACAAACCTTGCGAACTGCCATATTGTATTAGCGTAATCAATCATTTAGGGAAGTGATTTCTTGATTTGATGACTTTCTTCTAACTGTATATTATATGCAGTTCTAAGCATAACTATGGATACTCTGTTAGCCGCTACGATTGTTTCCTGCTTGGGTTTGATCGGTAAGTGAACAACATTTCAATATTATTTGTCTCCTACTCTACTGCTCCTAGTCCTAGTCCTAGACCTAGACCTAGTTATATTTAATAATTTGTGTAGAACCCCGGGCTAAGCTAAATTACGATTGCAAAATGCCATACGGTATAGATTTGCAAACTAGAGTCCAATTAAAGGGACATCTAATGTTGTAATTAATCAGGTTCATGTTATGTTGATATGGAAAAATAACTATACTCATACTGTCAGTCACTCATTACTAGCCAGCCCGCGAGTCGAACACATGAATCAAAACATGCCGATTTTTCCAATATATGAAGAAACATTTGCAAAGTATATCGATATTCAAAATATGTAACATTAATTTTATTCCACTTGTGCAATAAATTGTTAAAAAGGTATATTTTAGCGAAATACTTACAAATATACCCCCTCGAGACGATGTCGCGCGAAAAAATTCCGTGTCGCGAGTCGAAATGGTAACGCGGTGGTGGTAATAATTATAAGAGGTAATAAATGTTAACAAGATTGCCATCCGAGAGTGAATTCCAGATGGCAAGTGGACAAGGAAGCTTTCGGCATTTTGAAAATCCAACCCATTATTATCTATGTATTCTATTCAGCCGTTTTTTGTTATTTGCATATGTTGTTTTTAAAGACGCCACACTCCCCTCAGGCGCAGCCTCAAGGTCAAGAACCATCACGCAACGGGGGCCAATAAGTAATTCCTGTAATATAAGGTGTTTATTTTCAAAATGTATATTCACAAATTTCATTTAAATCTTTATCAATCAGGTTGTTTGTGTAGATGCCAAATGTACATGTTTTGCGCAATCTATGTTACATTTGGCGGTATTTATAAGCGATATCCATCAGTAGGTACAACATAATCCGCTAGATCGCGTATAGAAATATCGCGGTCATTTCCGTTCCAAAAGTAGCCTTGATTACCCAGGCTCCGTGAGGTGGGAGTACTTTTAAGCCCGTCAACTCTGCCTGGGGAATCTAATGCTCTGCATTTGTTAACTTGTTAAATAAAATTGTATTCATTGATGTTTATTTCCACCAAACATCATCCAGTGTATTTTTTCTAATTGATTTACATTTCATAGGCACATGATAAGTTATTATTTTTACAATACACAATTGTCTAGGCACTAATTTTGTTAGTTGTAAATTTACATGATAGGCATGAAAGAATCTAGCATTTGATATACCACGTATTATTTTTGTAACGTGAATCGGGATAACAGTAACCGCTTTTGTTATATATACCAAACACGTTTTCAACCTGTTCCTATTTTTGTTTATTGCTGCTGTGTTTTTGTTCTGATGTGCATATAATATTGAAAACTAAATACACATATCAAGTGCAGTTATTATACCTGTAGTTGTACTGATACTGTGCTTGTCAGTATTTTGTAGCAATCCAATAAAATAGTTTCAATAATTGTTTGACTTTACGTTGTCTTTACTTCAGTTCACATGCGATTTCAACAATATACAATTTAACAAGGACACGCATTACTATAAAATCGTCATGCACACAATTAACTATCATATGCAGGATCAGATTCAGAAATCGATTATAGGGGGCAAAAAACTTCCATTGGCGGAATGAACCAAATGGAGTAGCCTAAATGTTGTCGATACGACACGACCATGCCTTCAGCCACTCAACTGTCTCACCGGGAATGGTGATATCAGAAAATGGGTCAAACTTCAAACTGTCCGGTGGGGGACATTAGCATGGACCTTTTATGAAAGGTCTGCAGGTATGCCAAATTCCTAAGGTCTGGTAGGCACATCCCCAGGGGCCCAGGACCCATGGATTCACAAATGACATACATATGTAGTATTTGTTGTTGATTGTACAGCGTATGTATCATTTCATAAAAGGTTTGTTGATAGAGTAATGCCACCATTGATATCACATGCATGTATATTTAACAAGATTTAACAAGATTGCCACCAAGAGATTCAACTCTAGATGGCAGGTGGACTAGGAAGCCATTCGGCTTATCGAGAGTCCAACCTATCTATCTCAGTATACCCCGCCCGTTTTAGGTATATATCTATTTTATTTTTAAATATATTAACACTACTAGCACCTACACAATCAGCTGATTATCTGTTCCATTCGTTTACTGTTCTTTGTGAAAATGAAAATTTTCTAATATCTAGTTTACACTGCTTCTTTGCTAATGTAACTCCATGTCCTCTAGTCCTTCTCTCTTCTTTGTTCGTGACAAAACATATTTTTGTCAATATTTTCATACCCATTCAATATTTTAAACACCTCAATCTGATATTTCAATCTTCTGGTTTATGGTGTTGTTAAACCACATTCTTTTAGACGCATTTCATAACTAATATTCCTGAGTTTTGGTATCATTTTGGTTGCTCTCCTTTGTACTCTTTCTAGCATATCAATATCCTTCTTGCGATATGGCCTCCATGCTTGTATACAATATTCTAAATATGGCCTAATTATTGTTTTATACAGCGGTATTATTAGTTCTTTTTCTTTGTACACTATATTTCGCCTAATTAATCCAAGAATTTGGTTTCCTTTCGCTGCTGCAATTCCACACTGCTCTGATACCTTCATGTCAGCACTAATAGTTAACCCTAAGTCCTTTTCATTTAAAGGGATACTCCCAACTAGTGAGAGATTCACACCATTTACTTACTTCTGTAAAATATATCGGTTGTGCATAGTAATTGTGCACAAAGATCGTTAATAAACAATTAATTATAGCATACTTGTATCAGAAACACTCCATGTTGGATTCAGGGCGCTACCATCTTCAGAGTTATACGCCAGTGACGTAAACCGCTTACGTTACTGACGTGCACGTTCGAACATCCTATGTCTGTCCAATGGTATTTGATAAACCCAGTACGTCGCGGATTGCTTACGTCACAATCACAATTATTAACGAAGATTCCGCCAATCCTTGCGTTTTTCAACAATGCGCCAGTGACGTAAACGATTTGGCTTACGTCATTAGCGCATAAGTCTCAAGATGGCAGCGCACTGTATCTAAGATAGCATGTTTTTGATACCATTAAACTATAACTAATTGTTTATTAACGATATTTGTGTACAGTTACTAGGCACAACCAATATAGTATACACATGTAAGTTAATACTGTGAACATCTCATTGACTGGAGTATCCCTTTAAGGTAGTACTTATTACAGTACCACCCATTGTATATTGTGCATCTCCATTCCAATGTCCTGTGTGGAGGCACTTACACTTTCCAAAATTAAACAGCATTTGCCACTTCTCACATCATTCTGTCAACTTACTAAGATCATCTTGTAAATGCTGTCTACCTGCATCACTTTGCCAAAAAAACATAACATATTTGTCAAGCTTGACGTCGCTTTTGAAAACCCATGTTGAGATGGGTCTATTAATTTATTTCTACCAAGACAATCAACCATGTGATCTTTAATTAGTCTTTCTAATAGTTTGCAAATCACCGATGTTAAACTCACTGGTCTATAGTTCTCTGACTTGTTTCTCGAACCTTTTTTAAATAATGTTATAATGTTTGCTTCTTTCCATTCTAAAGAAACTATTCCCTCCTCTAATGACCAATTGAACACTGTTGCAAGCGGTATGCTGATTTGTTCTACAATTTCCAATAGTAATTTGGGAGGAATCCCATCCACTCCAGGTGATTTATTATCCTTCATATCTCTTCTTTTCATAGCTACCAGTGTTGTGGTTACAATTAGTTGTCCTAAATAGTCAGATTCTCTCTCTTCGAACTACACCGAACTAAAGTACTCACTTAGGTTGTCTGCCATTAAGAATCCCTCTGATATTATGTTTCCTTCACTACCTTCTAGAGGGCCGACCTTTCTGTTTACTTCGAACATACGCATACAAACTCTTGCTGTCATGTTTTATATTAAAAGCAATTTTTGTTCGTAGCTTCTCTTTGAATGTCTAATTTCAGCTGTAGCTTGATTAAGTGCTTCTTTATAAATGCTATAGTCTTCTTCACTTCCAATATGTCTATGTCTTCCACATCATTTGCTTGTACTTGATTTTTCTAATGGCTTCCTTCGGTAAGTGTTTCTTCTTTGACCGTTTCCCGTTTTTTCAAGGAGACACATTTGTCAACGACGCAGTCAATTTCACTCTTTAAGATATTCCAGCATTCTGTTGCTGTCTTATTCTCCAGTGTGTTATTCCAGTCTATCTTTGCTAAATATTCCCTCATATCCTTATATCTTCCTTTGTGAAAATGTTTCCTGTACCTTATTTTTCTATTCCGTTCTCCCTTTACTTTGATGATAACATATATCTGGTTCTGATCACTACATCCCAGTGGCTCACATTCCTTGACATTATCAACAAATTCCTTCTATGAGCTCAAAGCTATGTCTAACACGTTCTCTCCTCTGGTTGCTTCTAACACATATTGAGAAAGGAAACTATCTTGTACTAAATTTAAAAACTCTTGATGCTCTCTCCCGGTACTCTGTAGAGATGTCCACTGTATATATGCCCAAGGTTAAAATCCCCCATAATAATACAGTCCCGTTTACTCACTTGTTTGATAGCGTTATGTACTTTTTCATTCTCTTCTATGCTTATGTTTGGACTCCGATACACTAACCCAGTAGTTAACGTTGACTTTCCTGTAACTATGTTACACCAGACAGCTTCTTCACATTCTGCTTCTTTTTCTAATTTTATTTCATAAGCCTGGATGGATTCTTTAATATATAAAATAACTCCGCCTCCCCTTCTTCCTAATCTATCTTTCCTAAACATTACATATCCTGTCATTCCTAATTCGGCATCTGATATATCGTGGGTGGCCCAAGATTCAGTTATACCTATTATGTGAGGGTCAATATCTTCTACCATAATGTTTAGTTCATTTCTTTTGTTTACTATGCTCCTTGCATTTAAACAAACACACTTATAACCAAATTCCGTAGGACTTTCCAGGCTGTTCTTTGCTTATTTCTTTTTGCTGTCTTTATCTATGCCTCTAGCATTTGGCTTCTCTTTATATCCCCCCTGCGAAACTAGTTTAACAAGTTGCAACCTGTTCCACTGTCCATCGATCGAAGCAGGTTCTCGGAGAACACTGCTGCGCCTTTTCCGCTTAGATGTAGGCCACCTCTCTTATACATGTCTTCTTTCCCAACAAAGTATCCCCACAAATCTACAAATCCAACTCCTTCTTCTTCACATATCTGCTCTACTAGTGCGTTAATTGCCATCGTCTTGCAGTTTCTATATGTTGCTCCCCTTCCCCTCATCAGTGGCAAGATTCCTAAGAGAATAATCTGTTCAACTCCTGTCTTCTTCAGTGTCTCTACCAACTCTCTGTAACTCTGTACTATCCTGGTTGTTCCATCCCTGTCGCATTGTTCGTCCCTACATGTACTAGTAGATACCCTCCTTGGCTATGCCCCAATACGTTATCTACCCGTTCAGTCACACGCTCTATCCTAGCCCTCGGAAGACAAACAACAACGTCTTCTCCTTTGCTTAATGTCATGTCTGTCTTTTGCAAAATGGAGTCTCCCATAAATACCCTTTCTGTTCTCAATGCCCCCTCGATCACTGCTCCTCCGTTTTGCATCTCCCTGGTTGCTGACTTCCCCTGCCGCTTTCTCTGTTGTTCCTTTCTTTCCTGCCTCTTTTCTTCCTGTCATCGTCCTTGTTATTGACTTCCGTTTGGTCACATCTACTCTCACTTCCTTTCTTCCCTTCATCTTTCCTCCTGTCGCATCTACTTCTCTCGTCTCCTGTCCCCTTGTCCCTCCCTCCTTATCTACTGTCAATTTCTCCCCGTCACCTTCCTGCATGTCATGTTTTCTGTTATTCTTTCTCCTTTTGTTTTCCTTGCAATCACCCTTCCTCCTCTGTCCATCCCCTTCACAATATCCGTTAGCCTTGCTAACTCTGCTGTCAGACAGTCCACTTTCCAACACCCTAAACATTGGAACGTAAACCCTTCCTCCGTTGTCGCTGACCAAGATTTTCCGCTCCCCGTTAGGGCAAAATCCACCAAGCTGTGGCAGTGGTTACATGGAAAGAAGCAAACATTATACCATTATTTAAAAAAGGTTCGAGAAACAAGTCAGAGAACTATAGACCAGTGAGTTTAACATCGGTGATTTGCAAACTATTAGAAAGACTAATTAAAGATCACCTGGTTGATTTTCTTGTTAAAAATAAATTGATAAACCCATCTCAACATGGGTTTTTAAAAGCGAGGTCATGCTTAACAAATATGTTATGTTTTTTGGAAGATGTCACAAAGTGGCTAGATGAGGGATCACCAGTAGATATAATCTACTTAGATTTTAAAAAAAGCCTTTGACAAAGTGCCACACCAAAGACTACTACTTAAACTAAAGGCCCATGGCATAGGAAATGGAATGATCAACTGGATAGAAAAATGGCTTATTGGTAGAAGACAAAGAGTAGTAATTGATGGGGAGGTTTCAAACTGGAAAGCGGTTTTGAGTGGAGTACCGCAGGGATCAGTACTGGGACCTATTTTATTCTTAATATATATCAATGATTTGGATGATGACATAACAAGCAAGGTGTTGAAGTTTGCGGACGACACAAAAGTGTTTAGGAAAATTAAAAGTGATGCAGATAGACAGCATTTACAAGATGATCTTAATAAGTTGATAGAATGGTCTGAGAAGTGGCAAATGCTGTTTAATTTTGGAAAGTGTAAGTGCCTTCACACAGGACATGGGAATGAAGATGCACAATATACAATGGGTGATACTGTACTAAATACTACCTTAAAGGAAAAGGATTTAGGGTTAACTATTAGTGCTGACATGAAGGTATCAGAGCAGTGTGGAATTGCAGCAACGAAGGGAAACCAAATTCTTGGATTAATTAGGCGAAATATAGTGTACAAAGAAAAAGAACTAATAATACCGCTGTATAAAACAATAGTTAGGCCTCACTTAGAATATTGTATACAAGCATGGAGGCCATATCGCAAGAAGGATATTGATATGCTAGAAAGAGTACAAAGGAGAGCAACCAAAATGATACCAAAACTCAGGAATATTAGTTATGAAATGCGTCTAAAAGAATGTGGTTTAACAACCCTAGAAACCAGAAGATTGAGAGGAGATCAGATTGAGGTGTTTAAAATATTGAATGGATATGAAAATATTGACAGAAATATTGTTTTCGCAGTCAAGGAAGAGAGAAGGACTAGAGGACATGGAGTTACATTAGCAAAGAAGCAGTGTAGACTAGATATTAGAAAATTTTCATTTTCACAAAGAACAGTAAACGAATGGAACAGATTATCAGCTGATTGTGTAGGTGCTAGTAGTGTTAATATATTTAAAAATAAAATTGACATATACCTAAGAAGGGCGGGGTATACTTAGATAGATAGGTTGGACTCTCGATAAGCCAAATGGCTTCCTAGTCCACCTGCCATCTAGAGTTGAATCTCTAGGTGGCAATCTTGTTAAATCTTGTTAAATCAAGTGCCTCCTTGCCTTCACTTGCCGCTTCCAAGGTGCCATATTACGATTTCTCAAAATCAACTGTTAGTTTATACCAACTTAGACTTTAGAAAGACAGTTTGTTTATTGTGTACAGCAACTGCAGCGCACTTTATGTTATAAACAACTTACTACCTATGCTACCATGAACAATAAGTTTAGTCTGTACTGGTAACGTTGGACACTACCTATAAAAACAAACTGGGGTTTCCTACTAAAACGCTTGTTTATTGTTTTATAACAATGATACCTATTCACAGTATTATCATACATATGTAGTTGTTGCGCTTATTGCTTTATCTCTTATGTACTATATCAAATAAACATATTTGCTCAATCTTGTTTACAATTTGTTACTCTATTATCACCCACTATCCTAATCTGTTCAAAAATACTGTTAACTAACAAACTTTAACCGAAACTACTTCTCAATATATGTCTAGTACAACTTTATAAATAACATTAACACAAGAATAATAGTATCAATCAAACTTTTCCGCTTGTTTTTCAACTTTTATTCACCACCAATTTCAAACATCTACATCCGCCAATTTTCCCGCCAAATAGGTGACTATGTTGCATTTACTAATATGTTGTATTTACTAATACCTACTATACGATCAGAATGCAACATATGAGTGTTTTGGCCTATGGAAGCCTACTTTGTAAGGTGACATTGACCCGCTTGCTGACATTCAGTTCAATTTGCAATTATTTAAAAATAGCTACATAAAATGATACAGCCAAATGCAGATGTTTACATAAAACAATTCCGAACTGAACATGCCATCTATCAACAGGTGGACTAACGTCATTTCTTTTCTACACTGATTATATTTCATCAGTTTTGCAGATATAATTCTTCTTTTCTGTCGCGACTTGACTTGACTTTGTATTTGAGCGTGTGGCAGTCGTTTGAGCAGCTGTTTCTGTAAAAAGGGGCCATAAGCATAGTCCCCTATTTCCATCTCCTATGATTCACTGTGTGCTATTTTCTAAGCCTTCTGGACTCTTGTGAGACACCCACCAAACTCAGACCTTTTAATTTAACTTGGGATAATGGCAGCGCAACAAAATGTTGACGAGTACAAAATATCCATAATGCATTGCGGAGGAAATTACCTCGCTATAGTGCATAAGGTCCACGCGTTTTTCATTTTTATTATTCACTTCTGAAAACGAAAAACGAAGTCGTTTTTCGTTTTTCTTACTTCACTTCAATGTGGACCACAGGAATAGCACCTTTGTGTTCACATGGCTTTGTCATTGATAATATTATGTTTTATCGGGTGATGCCCCGATTTGGATTGTGCTGTACAGTTTTCGTAAGAGAACTTTCCTCCTTTTCAGAGTTGGTGGGAGTGACTGACCAAAAGCCGTCTTTGCTTTTGTTGTTGTCTTTGCCAAATGGCATTGCTATTTACTTCTTCCCATTTGCTACTCGATTCCTCACATTCTCTTGCCTCTTTTTCTTCCAATTCCTTTGTTCGGACAAAGACAGGTTCTGTTCCCTTGCCTTCTTTGCATCTCATTTAATTATGATGTTTGAGGTGATGTTTATATTTACCTCGAGTGCAGAGCTTCAGATGTCTCTTTCATTGTTGTTAAGCGGCTGTGAATGTTGTTTCAGTGACTATGTCAAATGTCTATGGATAAACTTACAAGAAATCATTCTGAATGTTGTTTTATTTAAGAGAATCAATAAATATCTTAAACATCTTATGAAAAACCATTTCCATTGCCAATTTAACATCTTTCATTAATTCCTGCTGATATTTTCACCTATATGTAGTTAATGTTACTAAATTCCTACACTGATTAATAAAGCAAAACTAAATATTTTAGTATGTAAAAACCTTACTGAAAATGAAACATTTATCTTAATAGTAGAGACATCTTGTTTCCATGAGTCTGGCATGCATTCAGCAAATGTCCATGTGTAGAGATAATGTACTCCGCTATCTAGTCAATTTGAACCCTTTTGTCTTTAATGAATTTCTTTTTGTATCGGTGTGATCTATAGTTTCTTATTATTCAATATAATGTTTGAAAAGAGATCCACTGGTGATAGATCAAATTAGTCCAACAATCTGTTTTAAGAACCATGTGATTTATTGACAAACAGGAAAATTAGTACAAAATATTCATGGAAATGCCATATTATATCAATATATATATATATATATATACATATATATATATATATATATATATATATATTGCATATATATGGCATTTCCATGAATATTTTGTACTAATTTTCCTGTTTGACAATAAATCACATAGTTTATATATAATCACATAGTTTATATATATATACCGAGATTGCATATATATGGCATTTCCATGAATATTTTGAAAATGGTCTGACATTGAATTAATTGAATTTCAATGGAAAACGACATGTTTTTGATAGGACATAACTTAAAGGAAAGAATTGTTTTCAATATTTGCACAATGTTTATATATATATATATATATATATATATATATATATATATATATATATATATATATATATATATATATATATATATATATACTTACAAAACCAACCATTTTGGACATATACCAAAATCCCAACTATTTTGGACCCAAACGAAATACGGAATATAATAATACTTTTTTTAACTAACTTAATAAAACACATATAAGAGAGCTTAGCTTTAACTTGTCACGTGTGTAAAAGGAAAATGTGTACTTTTATTACAAATATACTTTTTGTGGTCCAAAATGGTGGTTCCAAAAAAGTCGACGTCAAACGAGCATGCAAAGTTCATACCATTTTGGCACTCCGTATCTACGAAACCGACTATTTTGGGACGCGCGAAACAGCCAATGAGAATACAGCTGGATGAGTGCAATAATGTCGGACAGACTTCAGAAGTACGAAAATATTGCGTGATTTCGCTCAGTTCCAAGTCTGTTTCAATATGTATCGATTCCATACTGACGGAGTGAAATCCGTTATGAAGCATCGCCCAACTGGGCCACAACTATGACGCAGAGGAGTGAAAAATGTTTCATACATGGGGTTTGTTTGTCATTAAAGCGAGGACTGAGCTGTTTTATCGCCCACATCCCGTCGGCGGTAATCTTTGTATTAGTCGGTGCAGAAACAAAACAGCTCTTTTCAGAGCTACCTATATATTTGTAGAAGAATTTGCTACCATTGAATTGATGTGTCTTGCTTATTTTCGTCAACAATCTAAAACTGATCAAATCATATCATTAACAAGCCCTTACTAGGCCTTACGTCTACATCTGACAGTGACAGCGACTTAATTCTTAAAACAAACAATTTTGTTTTGCCTGCGGCTGGGTACATTGTATGTTATGAACTGTATTGCTTTAAGGGAATGAGGAATGGTGGCTGCTAGAAAATCAAAATGTACCTTTCTCCAGTAATTTCTTTGATTGATCCCTCAAATTTAATAACGTTCTGATAATAGTAGTAGTGACCTTTCTTTGTATGACTGGGTAATTATAAATCCAATAAAACAGTCACAAATGTACAGTTAAGAATTTGGTTTCTGCCACATATCGCTTTCTGCCTCACCATGATTGTACAGATGTATATCATATTAAATATAGTCAGAAACATGATGTTGTATACAAATGAACATTTACAAACTTGTTACAAAGTTATTTAAATGTATGACAAGGAATTTGTTTCTAAGGAATCGTGACTCATTTGCTGTAGGTAACAAAGCAGGTATAGGTTTGTAAAAGAGCTTTGTATTCAGCCAAACATATATATATATATATATATATATATATATATATATATATATATATATATATATATATACATACATATTTACACAATCCATATAACATAATACAATATAAATGTATTATCTAATATCATTATAATACATACAAGTCAGGGCCCACTGACCACCTCAGGATTCCATGTCACTAGTTAAAAAGTTATATATCTCAAATTAAACAACGCCTACAGCGTTTTGAGACACATTTTCATAGCAAATGCAAAAATGTGACTTCCGGCCATGCGCCATAATTCATGAAAATTATTTAAACAAACGCGACGTATAAATTATATCAGATGACATTCAAAACAACTGTTCACATTGATCAGCACAGGAATGTTAACAAACAGCCCATGGTGTTTACTGTTTATATATTGAATACTTTGCATTTTGTTGCACAATGATGATTTTGAACATGATGAGGCAGAAGGCGTATGTCACATGAAATAAATATAGTCTTAGGAATATTGTTTTTCACACAAAAATATTCACTTTGCTTGCATGCCAGTGATGAAATAAGTGGTTCTGATATTGATATGTTGCTCAAAGATTTCAAAAATTGTTGGTGAAAACAGCATATCATGGTTCTGTATGGCAGCATTTCCAGAAACCAGTACCCACATGGATCTCTGCAGGCATTCATTTGTGTCTTCCGCTGTTCATTCATCACCTTCTTTCTGACTTTTTCATATAGACTTCTGTGCATCACGTTCTCATCCATAAATTTCACCAATGCTGGTTTGATACAATGAAAGGGTACTTCAGCAAAACTTCAGGTTTTTTATGAATATGTTCAGTATAAGCAAACTGTGGTAATATTATTTTGTTTTGTATGACCATCAGTACAATTATTACAATACAAATCACAATCCCCTTCTTGTTATATTTAAATCATATGAAGTGTAACAGTAGCTTCTTAGTAAAATTAAAAAGTAATAAGAGAAGTCCAAATAGTGATATATAATGCAGTATCCAAATTTAAAAAATTGAGACATGGGGTATTCAGGTGAAATGCTGCTGGAATTCCACTATATAATATTATTTACTTATTACATGTATATTTTCAAATTTGATTGATATATTTCTTGTCATACATATTAATGGTACAATTTTTTTATTGCAAATAATTATGTATTATGGGAATTTCTAGTTGTTGGGTCGAGAAATGTATTTTCAATCAATGTATTTTCATAACACAAACCTCCCTTTCCTTCCTTGCCTGTGCATACATCTAAGTCCATGAGATGTTTCCACACTTGTGTTATGGCCATTAATGCCAAGGGGCACTTGTAAGTTCCCATGTTGACTTTTTCCAAATGTCCCATGTGGGAATAAAAGTTGGCAAGATCTTCTGGTGTGATGTCCAAACCAAATTATATTAAATATAAAGGCACTCGTGGACATACATAAATTATTGTTTAAATAAAATAGCAGACAGTAATTTTACATTTAAACACGTTGAAGAAGATATCATAAAGAGTATAACTAATTTAGCCAAAACAAGTAGCTTTAGAAGCCATGTCACAGCCCCCCCCCCCCCACCTGTACTGTTTGCTCTGTCAGCATGCTGTGAATGACTGGCCATGGTTTCTAGCTCCAGAATACTAACTGGGTCTGGGCAGTTAGCTACTAAATCCAGGTCTTTTATGTTCAAATGTAAACTGTAAGGTGTTTTACCATTATAGCTTCTTCTCATTACAGCGACTTTTTATTCCCGTTGTAGCTACTAATTAAGTTTGACAGTTGAACTAGTCCCTTTATAGCTACGTTTCTATTTCTCGATTTCATAATGTAACAAGATAAGGGAGCATTAACTATTTCATCACCATCCAGTTGATGTCCATGAGAGGTGGATGGCTTTGATGAAAGTGTGTCCCACTGAGAAACTTCCACAACTGATAACTTTTAACAAATACTTTGTGGAGACACGGCTTGGTGATGATTCAAAGATCTCCATGGACATGTGGAATGTCTACACAAATGAGCAAACAACCATGTCGAGGGATGGAATTCCAAGGTCGCGAAAGTGTTGGGGAAACACCATCCCACATCTCCCAGTTCATGTTTGCTAAACATGATGTGCCATCCCACCAACATGACTTTCACTACTTTTTTTTATAAATGCTATTCTGTACTCTGTACAAGTAATTAAAAAAAATTGTTTTGCACAGATGTTTTATGGTATATTTTTCATTTCAATTAACTGATACTTACATTTATATATAATTCTTACGACTTTAAAATGCGTCCATCATTAAGACATTTCATGTAAAAATCTTACATTAATCTAAAATAGTTAATGCTCCTTCTTGGTGTCCCCTCCTGAATTGTGTAATCAAATAAGTTGCTGTAACGGGACTAGTTTGCCTGCTAAACTTAATGAGTTGCTATAATGGGAAAACATATAGCTGTAATGGGAAGTAGCTATAATGGACCTAGGCCATTGACATTTTAAAAGGGGACATGTGAAATTCTTAAATGCATCATATTTGTATTACATTCAGAAAACGTAATCTCTTTTAATGTTTAAAAGCGATAACGTTGTCACGTTATCAATGTTTACTAAGTCGGTGTGATAATCCCGTTTCATTTCGTAACGTTGAGTTAGACAGGTGGTGTTTTCACAAAAAGTCTTGTAACTTGTAGTAAAATGGAATATATGTTTCTGTTTCGACGCGATAACCTTGCCAAGTTTTAATATTTTACTAAGTACTTTGTACCATTTCAAAAAATTTCAGTATTTCACCGTGATGGCTTTGTCACTATGACGTATTTTTCTAAGGCATCTTGGTACTTTCATAACCTTCTGTGGGAAAACTTTGGCAGTTTCTACCATAAAACGAGAACCTTGGTGATTTTTCTTATGACATACATCATTTTCCTAATCAATTCTAAACAATCTTGAACAATGTTGGTTTGTGACGTCACTTCTTTAAAAACTGGTGCCATTTAGCGGATAACTCTGACAATATGTTAGCGCTAGAACAATCTAGCGGACAACTCTAACACAACATTTGAAGCGAGCGCCATCTCGCTGACAAAACAACCACTAATTAGGGTTAGCCACACTTCAACCACAACCTAACTTTAGCGTTTTGATGAGATAACGTTGTCAAGTTTTCTTATTTTACTAAGTCGGTGTGCTAACCTCGTTCTATTTCGTAACGTTTCACCGTTTCATTGCGTTAGACAGGTGGTTTATAGTTTATAGTATAAAACGTTGATGGTTAGGTAGGTTTAGTTTGGGTGGTGGCGTGATATTTGTTCTATTGAGTGGCCTAGCTAAAATATGTTTTAGCTAGGCCACTCAATAGGCCATGTATCATCACTATTGGAAACCTCTCTGTTAATGACAACTGTTTATGACACTTAATTGCTTAACTTCAGGTGTACCGTCCTTGTACTTAACGAACTAATAATTTCCTTTAATTGTTTAACGTATTTATATGAAGATTTTTTAAATATTAAATAGCAATATTGATATATTTATTTGGTAAAAATAAAGTAAATAGTATAATTAGAGGATAAGAAGTAGTATTAATAAAATGATAGCGTGGCTGTCTTGATGAGAAAGCACTTATTCTGGTAGATGATGATAAACGCATTGAACACTTTATGCTTTGATTATGCTATTGTTTCCACTGTAGGTTGTTTAAAAAAATACAACAGACGGCATCTTCGCAAGCCAGAGCGGTTTGCTTTTGGCTCCGCTGTCTTCTCGGAATCGTACACTATATCATTCATTGTTATATACATTTTTAATATAGTATTTGTATGTGTGACTTGTACGATTCCAAAAATAAACTTTATATTTATCTGTCTGGATATCTCCCTTGGTGGATCTCCATTTCGAATTGTGGAAGTTAAACTAGTAATTTATTTTGTCAATATCAACTGCTCACCCGCGAGAAAAGCACAAAAACAACCCTAATAATTATGAAGAGGAATGCAGTGTAATTAAATATATTGAGATATCTGGTGATTTTACGGAGAAAGCCTGCAAAGAACTAACGCACCGTCTAGCCTGTGACAGTGTGTACTACATATGAAGTTTATATGTTCATTGTCATGAATGAAGTACAGAAACAATTACGCTAGTCTTATATTTGTTTAGTCCCAAACTGTTGCTCATGTGGCCTCTTTCTGTGACCTTCGCCTGGAGTCTTCTTTGATTATATAGTCTGTGTTTGTTAGTGTTTCCGTCTGTTATCAATGAATGTATTCAAATGTATGTATGTATGTATATATATGTGTGTGTGTGTCCATAGGCATATGTGTATGTATGGCTCTGTGTGTCCTCTCTAAATACGTATCATCGTTTTCAGTATTCCTTCAACTAAATTCATCTTTTATGGCTGATAATCATCAAAACAACTACACAGTCATATAAGATACATCAAACCAACATATAATATTGGTTCTTACTTTGTGTTAATTAGTTTGTGTCTTAACATTGTTTATTTTATAACTATTTTCCATACGTATTACACCCTCATCTTTCATTTATATATATATATATATATATATATATATATATATTCATACTCACAATCAATACATGCGGATCGTGAAACAACAGAATTGTTGAGGACCGGATAAACGAGACATGCCTATATGAATATGTATATATATATATATAATTTATATATATATATATATATATATATATATATATATATATATATATGCATTAAATACAACATCAATCAGTTTCAAAGTTCTACCTTCACACTTATAACAGCTACAGTCATTGTTGCAGATGGCAGACCATGGATACCATCACTCACGGCCATACCTGATGTTCAATATTCAGCAATGACGACATCTGAACCAGTCCACCAGGCGAAACATGATTGCATGTATCAATGCTTACAGCAAAGCAACTTAATTTTGTATTTGTACTGATTTCATTATAAATTTGGATGGCCTTGTGCAATATAGCAATGTGCAATAGCCATATATAGTACATCTACAATCGTTGACGTGTCGATTTCCTTCCTTAAAAACACTTCGCCCTGAAGGAGCATATGGCTGAAATGACACTTGTCATTCTAACTTTGTTGTTTTTATTGCGGCCTAGCTTCTTTCGTGTAAATGTTTGGATGCATTTTTGGTATGTCCTCTTGGTCGGTTTTGTATTAGTGAAATGTACGGTCAGTTAGTTTTATGATGTTTCTTGTTGACGAATATTTATGATATCCGTAACGCTCAATGTGGTATAACTCGTCATGTTTCTGAGCCGTAGAGGAACACAGTGTTCACGTTCGAGTTCAACATTATATTCTTGTTTCTTGTTGAAAAAGTAACACACTATATTTAAGGTGGGAAATCCATGTGTGGCCTTTCTAATATGTTTCATTATAATGATACTTAAGACAATGTGGAGACCAGTAAATTAATTCACATATATAATAATATACACATTAGCTGTTAGTTATATGTGATTATATAGTGCTAATGTTATTTCTTATCAAATGGTTATGCTATTGTAATAAGAATAAATCATTTTACATGCATGATTAATGTAGTGATTCGCCATAAAAAACGTTGAAGATATTTCTGTTATGAAAAGGTGGACTATTGGTTTTGTTACATATGTGGATATAATAAACACTTCCCAACGACTTTTGTCTATAATTTGCTATAACAATATATAAAATGTTTGTTAACATATAGACTATAATGCTTTCGCGAGATTAACAGTGGCTAAAAACGTAGGGTAGATTTTGCAAAACACACCCGCTTCCAAACACACAAAATACACACAAACATACACTCATACATATATATATATATATATATATATATATATATATATATATATATATATATATATATATATATACATTGTACGTTTTACATGGTGACAACATTGGACAACGCCGACTCTCGTCGGTTATCGTCTCGTAGACGACGGTCCAGGGTTTGACGATGTCCCAAACTTTGTAGACTGGGCAACTCAGAATCGAGACGGTTGTCATCTCGTATAGTCTGGCGACTATGCAGATCTCGTTCGCAAGATAACCCCGACTCTCGCGCGCTGTCGTCTCGTAGACCACGACGACAACGCAGGCTTTGACGCTTTCCAGTGTTTTCTTCACTTGCCATCTCAGAACGAGATATGTTGCCAGAGACTGCTGGTTCTCACCGAATCACGGACATTTGCAGAGCCCACGCCACGCCGGTCACGGAAGCTGGACATCTTGGCCGCCCGGCGCGATAGTGGTTGGTAGGTGACGATGTTACGAGCTGCATAGTTCAGGAGCTCTTCAGTCTCGCGCAGCCTGCAGGTGTTCTCTTAGATGCGGCGCGACAACTCCTTCTCTTCGGCCTCGTGCAGCCGTCTCTCGTATTCCGCAGACCCGACGATGCCGGCGAACTGCTTCAGTTTCACCTGCGGGAAGTCGATCTGATCGAACAGGCTCTGCTAGTGTTGACGTTCGAATCGGTATGGAAAATGGTGAAGTAAATGACAATACCAAAATGCTATTTTTTATATGTAAGTAGGTATGCACATACGAACGTACGTAGGGAATATAACATATCATGTCATTCCCCTCTTTACGTTATTTTAGTTTACTTGCCTTCATTTAATTTGTATGTACTGTAAAGAGTAAAGCTACAATACAGTTGATACGTACGTAAGTACGTACACAGTATATATGTATGTATGTATATATGTATACATTTGTGTAGGTATGTACGAATGTATTAATGTTCGTCGACTAGGAGAAAACCTTCGACTCAGTGCGAAATCAAGTATACTGACCTGAAGGAAAACTGCACCAACAACTCGATGGCAGTCCACCTACACAAAGAAAGTAAAACGATCAACATCAGGAGTGGTATACGACACGGAGATACCATATCGCCCAAGCTGTTCACGGCAGCACTCGAAAGCATATTCCGACGACTGATTTGGGAACCAGAGGCTTGAAGATAGACGGCGAATATGTTAGTCATCTTCGCTTTGCCAACGACATATTAATATGCGCTTATACACCACATGAGCTACAACAAATGCTACAGGAATTAGTTGATGAAAGTGACAATCAGGGTCTGAAGATGAACAAGTCGAAGACAAAGGTGATGACACCAGTATGTGTCAACAAGATTGAGATCGAGAACGTTGAAAGCTACATCTACCTGGGACAGAGATACAGCACCAGAGACAAAACAAAGACATTAGTAGCTGTATTCAACCATTCGTAGGTCCTTGTGGAAGGATTACTGTCAGCTGATATGTTGACTTTATCTTTAGGTTAATAAGACTCTTATACAGGATCCACAACAAGTAATCGTGGAACATCTGCAAATGATCAAAACATTGCAAGTTGTGTGAAATAGATATACGGGCATTTGATTGTACACAAAAATAACAGTACCCAGAGAACAAGTTTTAATTAAGTAAAAATGCAATGACCCCTCCCTAAACTACTTAATGAAAAGCAAAATACAATTAAAAACATACTTGAGTAGAGTATACAAATTGGGGAATGCAATTTTAGTTTAGACTATTTGCCGTTATTTGTAACATATTTAATAACATGATATTCGTAATATAAATACAATTGGTTTACACAGTGTGATTACTTGTAGTTTTTGTTGGTGGAAAGCAAGATATGTCTTACGTAAATATATAACTATGCATATATATGTCATGAGTGCTGGTCAAGCAGCTCAATGAACATCATATGTGGGATTAGTTGAGTCACAGTAAATGAAATGTCTTAATTTACGCAGGCCTACTACAACAACGTCACAATAACTCAATTAACACAATTAAGATATATGTACTCAATGTGTACAAAACGAATCGTTAATCAATCAGTACTCGCAATTAATACATAAACACCATTTATAAGATACAATTGAAAGCCGATTGAAACAACAGTATGTGAAACTATATTATAGTGATGTCTTACTGCATGCTGTTTGAATGTATGGCGATGTGAACAGCATTGGATGTGGAGCTCAACAAAATAAATATGATTATTGCTAGCCGATGTCCAAATTTATCAATACATGAATTTGTTATATATTTCCAGTAAACTAACATATATATATATATGTATATATATATATCTTCGATATTTAATATATGCTCAAGCAACCCTACACTGGATAGCTCAAATAGCCCCATTTATATATTAACTGTATTACAATGACCGTATAATTAATATTATAATCGAAAGGAAACTAACTCCTTACCTATGCCGAGTTAAACAATTTGTAATTGCGAGAACAATACAACATTGTGGCGGGCTTTGATAATTTACACACCAGTAGATATTATACAAAACCAGTAAAAGTTGCGCTATACATCACAAAACGTACTTTTATCTCTTATTTTCGAAACACTATTACAATGTTCACATGGACTATGTAAGCATGGTCTAATTGCATGCTATATCACTAGGTGGAGCCAAACAACAATCGCTGCTGTACTCTGGTAGCTCAACTAACCCACAGGTTCAATTAATACCGCCTTCCCTATATATCAAAAGTACTTGCAATAGGACGTGTAAGTCTCGCGCGCGAAAACGAGACTGGGGGCTGTTGGAGGCCAAAAAATCCATATTCTCCATGCTAACATATAGAACTTTGTTTTGTTTTTGTTTGAAATAATCGAACTGTTCCCAAATAGCGTGTTTCAGTTATAATGTCCGAAGGATTATTACAAGCAGAAGGAATGGAACACTTTGCCGGTGACAATGATCACGGAAATCATTAATTTTAATCGATTATTACGGTGGTTGCCATGGCATTAGCGGCAAGTACTTGTGTTTGACAATCTTGACTAATAATGAAGAGTGCCATTTTTCGTGCAGTACAACGTGTTTGGGGCAAACGTATACACGTGGTATGATTAGGTGCATTTAGACAACTTGTCAGAAACCACAACGTACAGCAATATAAAATGCAAATCCTGTAAAAAGACACATACGACGACGTCCTAAAGGCGTGTTTATTATCTGCACTACGTAAATCGTTATATGTCTGATAGTGTGGTAAACTCAATATTAAATCGGACATTTAAGATAGGAAAGGTATAATCCAATATGTTAAAGACTTGATTTTCCTAGTATTCATCAGTCGGAAGCTACAACTGTCATCCATCGTCATAATAGTATTCTTGTGTCCAGTCCCCAATCAGGTCCAGTCGCGCGGAGTCTCGCCAAGTATCGTGACCCACTTACAAGCCCTATAAGAGTAAACGTACAAGTCAACATTTTAAAGAATGCGCTACAGCAGACACACACACAATGCGATAATAAAATAAGTAATTAACTCTACCCAATAACAGTGACAAATAATACGAATGAGACCGGGTGTTATTGATTAACATACATGTCAATAGGATCTAATCGGCGACTAGACTTAGAAGTATTGTAGCGAAACTATTTCGCGAAGTAACGAAAATAACAAAATATATTTTTTTATCTAACTACTTCATTATCAGTAAAAGCTACTTCGTTACATGCCGAGTACTTGAAAACATCCATACCGTTTTGTCTTGGTGTTATACATTAAGTAATTTCGATTTTTATTTTGTTAGTATCAAGTTGACATGGTTAACAAAGACACACAATAGTTTTGGACAGACGATGGTAGTTCACTTAAGTAGCTGCAATTAACATTTAGTCATTTTGGATGGATAATAGGGACTCATGCACACTTTCAGAGAAGCGTATAAGATATTTTAATGTTAATCCTTGTTTTTGTTTTAAGTCAATATTATGCGCTGTCATATAGTTCACACATTTCTGGTCAGTCATAAGCAAAATAACCCACCGAAATGTCAAGCTATTTAATTAAGTCTTTGAATATAAAACAACATGTTTACTGACAAAATGGGTGTTTCAGAACAATTATTTATCTTAGCTTAATGACATATGTATGTTGCAAAGTGGCACAGGTCAGGTTTTGTAGGGAATTGTCACATCCAAGTGGATGTGAGATCACTGATAAAAAACTTCAAAAATATACGGGGGTGTTAGCAGGATTTGTTACATTGAGTGGCAAAATTATAATTGTTCTTCCACTCCATCACGGGGCCCATCTTCCCTGGTACTTCACAGCTGTATACCACGTAGTCTCCTTGTATTGCTTTGTTGTCTGTCACGTTGGTCGCACATGAGGGGTCTGATTCTGGAATTTCATATACAATGGAAATACAAATTCTGAATTAAAAGTACTTATTAATTTTGCAATCAAAACTGTGATTCACCCATCTTTTCATAGGACGAAATCAAAAGCTTATTGGGATTTGTTATAGTCATTACGAACTTAACAATAATAAGTTAATACATAATAACATGTTAAATAAGTATTTCGAAACGTAACTGTTGGTCTGATTATGTTGGAATTGGTCACATCCAAATCGATTTTACATCACTGATGATAAAACAATTTCAAAAATATCTTAATGAAATTCTAAAAACTCAAACATTGCAACGGTGTGTCCTGTAAATGGGCATTCCATTTATCAAACAGTATAATATATATATTATATATATATATATATATATATATATATATATATATATATATATATATATATATATTCATATTCTTAGTTTGCAATTCAGATTCAATTCATAATGAAGATGAACATGTACCCAGGTGGAACATCGCATCGTGCTAAGCACTTTCATTGATAAAGTTAATTAATGCAACTCGGACTGTAATTGCACTGGACTATGTGTACTTTTATTCTTCTGAGAATGGTTGACGATTTTTGTTCATGTTGTTCGAACTTACTAAATACAATACTAAACTAATTGGGGAGGAAATGTAATGTACCGGTTCCGTTGGTTGGAACCGAGTTACTATTTTACTAAAATAATTGCCAACTGTCATTCTGGATTGGCGTAATCAATCATTCAGGGAAGTTTTTTTCGTGATTTTACGACTTTCTTCTAACTGTATGGTACGCAATTCTAAGCAGTACCATGGATACTTTGTTAACCTTCACGATTGTTTTCTTCTTTGATTTGATCGGTAAGTGAACAACATTTCATTATTATTTGTATCCTACTGAGTCTGAGACTGAGGCTACTCTACTGCTCCTAGACCTGCCAGGGCTAGTCCTAGTCTAGACATAGTTCTATATCATAATTTCGGTAGAACCGCGGTCTACGCTAAATTACGATTGAAAAATGCCATATTACATATATTTGCAAACTAGAGTCCAATTCGAGGGACTCCTAATGTAACTGTTATCATTAATCAGGTTCATGTCATGTTGGTATGGAAAAAATAACTGTCCTATTACCCATAAATTTACTGGCCAGCCCGCGAGTCGAATTTTTCCAATATATGAAGAAACATTTGCAAAGTATATCGATATTCAAAATATGTAACATTAATTTTATTCCACTTGTGCAAAGAATTTGTTAAAAAGGTATATTTTAGCGAAATACTTGTAAATATACCCCCTCGAGACGATGTCGCGCGAACTAGGTCTAGAGTAATGTCCATGCCGCTAGTTGAAATGTGTGGTGGTGGTGGTGGAATAAATACAAGAATTAATCAAATTGAACAAGATAGCCAACCGAGAGTGAATTCCAGATGTCAACTGGACAAGGAAGCCTTCGGCATATTAAGAATCTAACCCATTATTATCTATCTATTAAGCCGTTTTGAGTTTTATTTGCAGATGTTGTTTTTTAAACACGCGCTTACATTTTTCCGGCGTTATAAACATTCCGATTGTCGTTTCTGCACATGCGCGATGTATGTAAAACATCAATGTGCAGCGAAAAGACAAAGCATTTATGGTATAAATACTACATGTTGTTCGTTAGGTGACTTAGGATGTATATAACCTATCAGCAAAGTTATTTGTCGCAAATTAACACGAGGAAAACAAGTTTACAGGCATATTTTGATAGCAAGCGTAAATCACGTGACAATAGTGCGCCATAATCCGTGACAGTGATTTATAAAACAAAAGGTAATATTTTATTGCATTGGACGACATTTTAAGAAACTCTTCACAGTAATCATCACAGGAGAGTTAACGAACAGCTCGTAGCATTTATACCGAAAATGCTTTGTTGTTTCGCTGCACATTGATGATTTTACATTTATTGCGCATCCGCAGAAACGTCAATCGGAACAGCCGGAAAAATTTAACCGCGACTCTGACCCTCAGGGACCTTCACACAACGTGTAATATAAGGTGTTTATTTTGAAAAGATATATTCACAAACCTCATTTTACATCTATTTTCAATCAGGTTGTTTGTGTAGATGCCAAATCGAACTGTTCCCAATTAGTGTGCTTTATTTATATCGCCCGAAGGATTATTACAAGCAGAAGCAATGGACCATTATATAAGCAAATCCCTAGACAAAAATAAATATGTAGACATGACCATTCTAGACTTCACTAAAGCATTCGATAACGTTTCACATAAAAGGCTAATCCACCAACAAAGATACTATGGCATCACAGCCCAATATCGTCACAGATAGAAAGCTTCCTTGCAGAAAGAACTCAACGAGTTGTAATAAATGGATCTGCATCCATACCAATTCAAGTCACCTCAGGGGTACCACACGCAACCGTACTGGGGCCCCTATTATTCTTACTTTACATAAATGACCTACCCAACAATCTCACTTGAAACGTTCGCCTTTTTGCAGATGACTGCCTACTATATTTACAAGTTAAATCAAACAATGACACTTCTCTCCTCCAAAATGATCTACTCAAACTTGAGGAATGGCAAAACACCTGGCTTATGAAATTCAATCCCACCAAATGCTGCATAATGACATTAGCCTGAATGGCTGAAGAAAACCGACACCATATCTCTACACCTTCTGTGGCCATCAACTTAAATCTGTTCAATCACACTGTTATCTTGGCGTACAAATATCAAATACATTAAAATGGACAGCATAATACAACTCAGTCACTAAGAAAGCACAACAGCCACAAGGAGTCATTCGGAGAAATCTAAATAAATGCCCAACCCACATTTAATCTATAGCCTACATAATCCTGTCCGACCAATTCTTGAATATGCGTCAGCATCATGGGATCCACACTGCCTAAAACATATTAAAACCTTAGAAAGAATCCAAAGACAAGCTGCCTAGATTTTATACACAAAACTATTCTAGAGAGCCAGGAACAGGAACCCAACTTCTTAAAGACCTACAGTGCAAACAAGAAGAAACATTAAAAGGCTTAGCATAATATACAAGATGGAACATAGCCTTATAGATATCCCGCTAGATCACTATATCCAACACAACAATGTTACAAACCTAATGTTCAAATCGTGACATGCAATTGTGTACACATTATGTTTTGTTGCAGTTGTATGGGGACAGTTAACAAAAGGCCCAGAGAATGTCGCTGTGTTGGTAGGAAGCAATGTTACACTCAGATGTGCAGGAACAGATCTATGCTGGGAACAATATGCCTTAAATCCAACCGGTGCAGTGACAATATCATTCAAATCTCAAGTCGTTAAACCTAACATGTATGACCTCATCACCGAGCCTACAGGATCATATGACTTGACTGTCAAATCTATTCAACTAAAACAAGGTGGACTATACAGGTGCAAGGCATTACGATACGTAGAGTCTTACACATTTGCACAAGTTATCACATTCAGCGGTGAGATATTGTTGTTATTTCTTCCTTGATATTATTGTTTATAGGGTGGTTTTATATTTAGACTTGCATATGTACTTTATGTATTTGTAAGATATTTATTATGTAACAGTATGTTAATAATTGACCAGTGACCGTGACGTCCACTTTGAATCTAATCCTTGCAGCGAGTGTGCACACATTCACACAAACCACTGTTTTAAAATGAGCACTACTCTATGTAATCATCCTTAAAATAAAGCAATGCACCCAATAGTTGTAACAAACAAGGTGTGACGTGTTTTCCTCTAGTTACTTGCATTTTCTAAATAAATTATTGATATTGCTGTTATTTTAATAATTGCATTTTATATCGTATCAGGTAAATTACTTTCATTCGGATTTCCTCACCTTTCAAATGGTTCAACTCAGATTTACATGAATTAATAGTATTTTGTGTACATAAGGATTTATATAAGTTGCTAGTAACAGTTACAGCTGTCCAGACATCACAACAGGTTTGTTATTCATCTTCCTTTCACCAGGCTTATCAAATGTTAGCATGAAAACAGTATTATGCATTCTGTGGACGAAGTTCATATGGATTAGAGTGAAGAACTGGATGTTTTGTGCTTTGTTTATATGTTTTGTTACCCTCTTTATGTTAGTTTAGTATCTTTGAACAACATCCCCTGGAATCATGGCACTCTAAATGTGCTCTTGTTATATTTAGTGTAGCCGATATGTGACAAAATATGGCCGATTTGTGCGTTTTATGATACAAACATGAAATTTGAGGGCACACACTATGATTTGATCACTACAAAAATATCTGGATATAGGGCTATATCAGATTTCGCCCTTGAAGGAGTTGGCGGCCATTTGTTTAAGATGGCTGCCGTAAACCTATTTTCTCATATCGTAATAACAGCGTCGAATAAGTCAGTCGTTTTGGTATACAAACATAGGTTTTCTGGGACCACCATTTCATATGACTAATGATGCTATATCTAATCACCTACGCCACCTAGCACGGTAATTTTGTTTTCAAGATATAGATATGGACAGCCGATTTCAGTGATGTAAAATATTTTCATTTGGCCTTTGTTGACCTTCGTATCAGCCATTTTATAAAATGTCGGCCGTTAAAACAATTGTGTTCATGCCGTTAAAATGCTTCAGTCAGAACCATTACGTTTGTGTCAAAATGTAAGTTTTTCAAGGTAAAGATTTCCATTGTGTTGCATATGACCTACTCCAACATCCGCCATTTTTAAAGACCGCACACGAGATGGCCAACACACTGGGTCCGGACAGTTGTGTTACTTTGCCAATGTATCATGCCTTCACGGGTTGTGACACGCTGTCATATCCTAAATGCAGGGGCAAATGCACTGCATGGGACAGGACTGCCTATGACGAAGTCACACCAGCTTTCTGTGCTTTGGCTGCTGCCTCGGAGACCGTAGATACTTGGCTGTGTCCACTGGAACGATTGCCAATCTTCCTGTACGACTGTACTAGCAGCCAGGAAAGGAGTTGTCAATGGAGCAAGGAAGCCGTTCACACAAAGATATAGAGGTATTGTCCTCCGACACAAGCAGTACTTATCCAGAAAACAAAGCGGGCTGCTCACCAAGCCGGTCACTGTTGGGCACAGACAATGATCGCTACTCCAGAGCTTCTATCTCCAAGTGAATGGGGGTGGATCAGGAATGATAACGATGGCTGGAAAATGTGCTGGAAAACTCTTTCTGAAGTGACACAGGCTAGTCATGAACTACTGCGCTGTGGGCGCAATGAAGAACTTAAATGCACTCCTCTGCTATTGTGGTGGACTGTGTGCTCGTAGCTAATGTGTGACACTGTAAAAGTTAGGATATATAGTAACTAGGAACTGTTACATTTTTCAGATGACATTTTGATCATGGACAATGTGTAAACACTTATCGTATGATATATACACGTGTTACATGTGTATTGAAGTGTCACACTGATACAGTAGGTTCGTGCTGTGGAATGTGTCTGCTGACATGTCATAAAACATGATGCTACCATTATTATACTAATGAACAATGTTGTTGAAGGTAACATAAACATTCATAAATAGCAAGAAGGGAACGGTCTGTGATACTCCTGTCTAGAATATAGCCTAGCTAGTAAAATAGCGTTTGAAGGTAGCCATATAACCGCCATTTTAGTCGCCATCTTGAAAACAACCGATACTAAAGTCTGACAAGATCAAAAGCAGCATATTTAAAATAGCATCGTGTTGAAAAACCTTAATGTCGACACCAACACATTAGGTGGTTTATTCTTACGATTTGAGGAAAATTGGACTTGAAAGGCGCCATCTTAAAAAATGGCGGATGATGAAGTTGGAGAAGGTTGTATGCAACACAGTGGAAATCGCTACATTGAAACAAATTACATTTAGGCTCAAATGCAGTCGTTCTGACTGCAACATGATATGGAAAAAACTCGTTTTAACGGCCGTCATTTGATAAAATTGCAGATACGAAGTTCAACGAAGGTCAAATGCTAAATATTTTACAACACTGATTTCGGCTGTCGACATACCTATATTTTGAAAATAAAATTACTACTGAGGTGGCGTAGGTCATGAGATATAGGATCATTAGTCTTGGCGGCAGACTTCATTAACAATTGCGGATGTAAATGTGTGACAAGGTCAAAAGTAATATATTTGAAATGTTGATCCCAGAAAAATATTCTTAGATACCAAAACGACTGATTTACTTGAAACCGTTGTTAATATATGAAAAAATAGGTTTACGTCGGCAGTCTTAGAAAATGGCCTTCCAATGCGAAATCTGAAATGACCTTACTGTATGTCCACATATTTTTTCATTATGTGCTCTACATATGTGATAAATATCATGCTTGTAGCATAAAATACACAATACATGCACATATCGGCTGGGCTAATTATGTTAATATATTATTTTTTGGAGATAATTTAATCGATATATATATTTAATATATAATTACATACATTTATATATTTTTGCAGACAACGGTAGTGCAATATGTACTGACTGCTTTCAGAGTTCAATCCAACATGTACAAGCAACACGACAAAAAACAATGAGGCGGTAGAGGCCGAGTATATTGAGTACAGCTGTGAACGGAGATACAAGGCGAATGTGACCGCAAAGATGCAATGGAGGGAACTAAGCAGTGGCGAAGATATAAAAGCGAAGGACGAGTCAAGTAACGGGATAGTCAAGTTCAGTATTGTTGTGGAGATAAAACCATCTCACAATGGAGACAGCTTCACATGCCACACATACTTTGACAAGCCACAGTCTCGAGATAACTTTGCGGACAACATACCTATCAACAACAATGCATTCAATGAAACGTTCACGTTTCCAAAACTAAGTGTCTATTGTAAGTATTGAGGAGTACATGTTTGAGTTGAACTGACACACATTGTTAGTCCTTTGGGCCAAAGGTCCGGTGCACTTATGACATCACTCTGCGGGTGCTGTCCGCCACTAGCTCTCAGATATCTTAAACCGGTGAAAATCAATTTTTTTATTTTGCCTTCTTTGCACTGTAAATCTTTAAACACCCTACGATCATGTAGGGCCTGAAAACGTGCATTGTTTCCCCATTTTATTCAAACAAAGCTTGTCCTCTAATTTTACATAGACGTATCTTGTGTACACGAAAGTTGTATCTGACAAGTCTTTCGTAAGGGCAACTCAGGGTCTCCCCAAAATGCAAAATGTAAACATGTTACCCGTTTCTGCCAATACTTATAGCTGCTGTTATCTGGGTATTATCCCTGTAGAGTCCAGACTTCAGAAAAGCAACGGTGAAACTGGACATTTCTAGCCTTCATATGTTGATGGGTCACCTTGACTGATTGCTTTTTGGCAGCAGTGGCAGGTGTATATCAATAACCTAGTAGGTCCCTGCGAAACCGGACAGTTGCTTTGAGCTATATTTTCAAAACTACTCATTTCCTATCGATGCATGTTGTGTTTATTTTACTGTTTCTTTAATTATCGTTAGAGCTATGTGACCGTAGCATATACTGGTTAAATATATATTATCATCTGTAAGTGATAAACATAGACAATTTATTATAATCTGGATAACAATAGAATTAATATTCATACACTGTGTTGATATTGTCTGCTGCATTCAGACAGTTTGGATGTGTATCTGGTCATCTCACATGAATAACGGATAATCAGAGAGAGAGAGAGAGAGAGAGTGTGTGTGTGTGTGGGTGTGTGTGTGGGTGTGTGGGTGTGTGGGTGTGTGTGTGTGTGTGTGTGTGTGTTATTTAATAGTTGTTAATTGTGTTGCTTAATTGTGTATAGCAGAGTGTAGAGTGCATTTTAATGAGTTTTTTATGGCTAAATGCTTGGATTTTCTTATATTTACCCAAATATTCAAGTCCTATTACTGTTTGTATTCAGACAGGCCACATGCACTCGCGGTGAAGTGTAATGATCATGTAGTTACCAATGGAGGAAACATCTTCGTTGGAGAGCGAATGACAGTAACTGCTGAGAGCAACCCAGGAAAAAGAAACTATACATGGGAAAATACTATCTCAAACGAAATCATAGCAACAGGAGACTCCATCGCAGTCACTGAAAACATGCTAGGAAAACAGTCATTCAAAGCCGTGGTGTGCAACACTATTCCTATACCATCCCTACACACTGTCTGCAGCAACTTCCCTGTGAATGTTGTAGTCATAAGTAAGTGTGTTTCCATAATATCCATACTCGATGGAGTTTTAGGATCATGATGTTTCAAGCATTATAAGAGCTACAATGTGGAAAGCGTTCAAAGCTGATTAACACAACCATGATCCCATGTTTTCATCAATATTGGGACATACATTGACTACATTCATTGTCCGGAAATCAATACACTGTACAACATTCAGTATATAGCTGTTGTGCGTATGCAATACCTTTTCTTTTGTAAACTTCCATCTACATACATTTTGCACCCTGGAAGTATTGCATCAAATTTCATAGCTTATCAGATCTGTTTCAATCAATGTTTTTGGACGTTTCTTAGTGTGCAGGTAGTTTTAAGTGTAACATGCATTGTGTTTTATATATAATTTGGCATTCTAATTTGATGCAATTCCTCATTTTAATTCCATTGATGTTGTTGTATTGTAACTACGTATTCATAACTCCACGTCAATTTTATGTTTCTTTCAACTACAAATGTGATGGTGGGGTTCGACTTTTTACTCATATTTTCGTTTCTTGATGGAGAATTTTAGGGGCAAATTAGAATTAGCCTGCCAAATAAATAATACTGCAGTCTACTTAGACCAGAGTTTTTTTTAAACAGAACATTTCTTTGCAAACCTATTTGTCATGTGGAGTTGGAGACTAAAGATTAAGGTAGTGCTAATAAATCTAAATATCGTAATGTTCGAACGTAAACCATATGTCACAAACAATGAAAAAAATGATATTGTGCACTTGAGTAAGACTTGCCCTTACCTGTTCTTTTTTACTTGTTTAGGACACATAAATGCAATTTGTTATGGTAATAACAATAACATGACAGTAATTATTAAACCAAGAAGTAGTGTTAATTCAGTTATTGTTATGCTTACAGTAGATTTAGTTTGATAACATTACAACTAAGGCATTTTGCGAAACATCACGACTTAGCTAATAAACATTGCCAAACATTCCCTGTACTATTGCGAAGACTTCGTTGTTTTGAAGCTTGCCAGGATTCTGCATGGCTTTTGTCACATTGGTTTTTCACTTGCCATTGCCGTATTTGTTCGCTGCATGCTAGCTAGCACCTGAATAAGAGGGGGCATCGGTGGTGGCATTGTCGATGCACTAGACTAGTGCGGACGTCTTTACATACTTACTGTCGCATTGACCTAGTTCCTTTCAGCGACCACGACTGATATGAGCACCACCACCCCAACTCAGCGGGCACAAAGACGTTGTATCGATGTTGTTTCGACGTCGATTACGACGTCGAAACAACCTCGAGAACAAACTGCGAAGGAAAGTTGGGTCGACGTCATTTGTCGGTGGATTTTTGGATGTTTGCATTGTAGGTATTAAATGTGAATACTTGAATGGATTGCTGCTGTTCTATGTGTCGGTTGCCTAATTCTATGTTAACTGGGTTACTTTCAAAAACGTTCTGTGCATAGCTGTTTGCCTTATACATTGCGTATCTGTATATTTGTCCATTTAGATGGTAGCCGTGGGTCTGGCACGGATGGTGGTAAGGGTATGTATTAAGCTTGTTTCTGTTTCGCACATGTTGAAATGTGCACTTTTATCACAGAACAATTCCACTCTTTGCGAATCTAAAACCTAATTCGGGTTGATTGAACGTACAGCAATGTAAAATGCAAATCTTTAGGGACATTAATTTGATGCGGCTTTACTTTAATATGCAGCATCTTGCACGGTTCATGGTTGTAGAAACCTTTGAACCGTAATATATAATATGCTTTTGTGGAACTAGGCACCCTAGTTCACTCTTCATGTTCGTGTTTACCTGAAAGGAAAAACGTACATATCATTCTTGCATCAACCGATAAGAACATTTCTGGACAGGGTAGGTTTGGGTAATGATTACTCGAATTTGCTCATTTAATTGGCAAAGCTGAATGTTGAAGAACTAATATATGTCGCAAAATGTAAAATCCGCTCACTTCATGTCTGGTGACTGATGAGAGTTTTATTGATTTTTCGAACTAGAAATTTTCTCATCATAACCAATTGATGTTCATATTTGGGTAAATACAATATACACAACACATTAAATATCATAATATTTGATTTACTTGAACATGTATCTTTGTCACTGTTTGATGCAATAATGTGAAATACAAATTGTCATATTTTCGTACACTCTACTTCGCAGACAGCATTTTGAATATCCTGTATTGATAAGCTTGTTTTAATAAAGAGAGCATATCTATATTTTCAATAAAATATAATGTTCTTCAGGGCTCAAAACCCGGTTGTTAAGGCAGAACGTTACTGCCCAACAATAGTCTGTCTTTTCCTTAAATATGTCATCTTTTTGAAAATGTGTATTCTTCACATTTGTGAATAACCTCTAGTAGAGCCTGTAAGTGGCGAGACTCCGCCCGACTGGAGCTGATTGGGGAGTGGACACAAGAATAATATTCTAACGACAATTGTAGCTTCTGACTGATGAATACTAGGACAATCAAGTCAGAAATATCAATGTCCGATATAATATTAAGTATACCAAACTGTCATTGACACGTAGCGTTTTAGGTAGTATACACGATTATACGGGATTTGCATTTTATATTGCTGTACGTTGTGGTTTCACAACAGTTCAATAAGCACTTATATCTGACAAGTTGTCTAAATGCACATAATCATAACACATGTATACATTTGCTCAAAACAGGTTGTACTGCGCGAAAGATGGCATTCTTCATTATCTTGGCAACTACCATAATAATTGATTACAATTTCCTTGATCATTGTTACCGGCAAAGTGTTCCACAGCTTCTGCTTGTAATTATGCTTCGGCTAATATAACTACAAAACAGTATATGGGGACAGTCCGATTATCACAACAAAAACAAAGTCCTATATGTTAATATCTATCCACTAACTTATATCTTAATCTACAAATGCTGGTGTACTTAATATACAATATATAATTGATCAGAACATAGTACTGGTACATGTTGTCCATGTAACACACTGCTTTTGTCTCCCCTGCATTTTCATTCATTAAGCCTATTCTGCTGGATTTTACCTTGACAGATTTTGTTTAATTTTAAAACTCTTGGGTAATGTTAGCTTCTACCTGGTTCCAATCTATCTTTGGTTGTCTCCATATTCTAAAGTCATATATTTAACAAATATTACCAACTGCTCTCAATCAGCATAGTGAATGTATTACTGTTACTTAGGAGAATTCCACACTTTTATGGAGTAGAACACATTTCCTGCATATCTAATACATAGATTTTACTGGTTCTCAAGTTAGGTCTAATCAGTATGTCATGGTCAAATGTGACCCACCATGCCAAAATGAGACGCTTCTCGCTGGAGCTTATAACAATATACGAGCCAAAACATTACGTCTATGCACCGATTTATTTTCGAAAATGACTTTCCAACGGCAATCGTTCCCAATAGTATAATCTAACATATGTAAGTTGTCTAAATGTTATGACTAATGTTTAAATGTGTTTATCTAGGTGTGTTTTGACACCTGTCAAACATCGTTTAAAGAGTCTGATTGTTTTAGACACAACAGATTATCCACTTTCTCTTCAAGAATAATCCAAGGAAATTGTCTCTGATGACGCTATTTTTGGTACCTCCGGAAAGCTGGAATTCTATTCTAAACACTGACTGACAGCATTTTCATTAAAGACTTTCCATACATTTGCATGTTAATGGGACTTTCGTGAAGGCTGAGCGTCACCTCGTGACCAGAAATCTGCTCTTTGATTGGCCAGCTGTCATTTACATAGATCAACTACCGGGATTTTGTTTACGCTCGTTTTCCTTTAACAAGTCACTGTTAAAACGAACTATTTCAGTATTATTATATGAATCTGAGCAAGGAGAACATTGTCTCTTATCTTCTAAATGAAACTGCTCGCTGTGGCCTCAGCGATACGAGTCTTAGAGACGCGGCAATCGGGGTATTTTTGGCACTTTAGTTTTACCGTCTAGGACTACGCTATAATCCAGCGGTGGTACCTAATTTCCCTCATCACTAAAGATGCAGTACGTAAAGCAATCTAATATCATTATTAACGTAATAATAATATATTGAGTATGTAATGCATTGACTGGTTTGATTGCCTTATGAAAACGCACTGCGTAAAACTTTCAAATATACCGACTGCTGTCATTTCATATGTTTGCATCTAACCTGTCACTCTCGTCTCAGACAGACTCGATTTGATGATCATGCCTGCCTATCAAGTGTTGTATTGGTGCTGTCCATACTAAATTTTAAATATGTGTTGTAGGCTTCAAACATAGATATATACTATCATAATTATTATGTATTTAAACTGGTCCATCTGGAGCAATACGTGTCTGCAAGAAGTGAAATCTTCACAATAAAGGAGTTAAATCTTTAAAGTCGTTTTTCTCAAATTAGTACATTTTGCATTTTCGACATTCAAATAAGTGTATCTCTGGAAATAATGTGACTGTAAGTAATATTGAGGTATCATTATTTCCGTCTGAATCTGCTCTATCCAAATATGCAATAAAACACACTACCATTATTTTCAATAAGCGTCTCATTTTGGCAAATGTACCTCAATTTGTGTCCATATTATATTGTCCAAAGCCAACCTAGGTTTCGATGTACAAGTAAAAAAAAGATATATTTATTTGTCTCATTAAAAGATGATTACACCTTTTTTAAATAGCTGTCACACAGTGTCAGCTCTAAGACAACTATAGTCCTTCATTGTGGTACATGGGACGCATAGACTCATGGTCATAAACCAACACACCACATTTCATCAAAATCACAGACGGTCATGTAAATTTCACCCTAATAAACTAATATTTTATGTTCATGCTTCATCACCATCATCATTGTGCAGCCATAGTGTTCCGTGGTTGGGCGAATGCCTCAGCATGCTGCTTCCACATCTGCCTATCTTGCGCTATCCTCTGCCCGATGGTACCCTTCCAGTAATCGTCTGACATCAGAGTTACAGTGCACAACAATATACTTTGCCAACTAGCGGCATTGCATGATAAAAATGTAAAATAAAGTAACCGAAATTTGGTTCAACGGTATACATAATCCTTATATTCATGAATATATATTTTCAGAATGAATATGTTATTGTTTGATGTTTTAGGAAAGTTTCTAGTCATTAATAAATCGTAATATATCAAGACGAAAATGTTGCAGTGCTCACTCTGCATTGCAGTGCCTTTGTTTTGGCCGCATATGAATGAAATGAGCCGGCTTAATTTTCGCCGCATATAACTTAACAGAACCGCACATAATTGAATTGAACCATTCCCACCGTCCATTAAGTTGATTTCTCCAGTACACGTATTAATAAACAGAATGGTGAAATAGATATATTTTATTGATCTCAAAGATCGTCATTAACCAGCATAGTAATTTCTAACGGGAAATATGCTGCGTAAAAGTCGGTCGGCTTTAGCAATATTGCCAATAAGTCTTGTTGTGAAGCCAGTGTCTTGTTTACTGGTTGATTATTTCACAGTGGAAACGTTGAACATGCTAATATCATTTCAATAACGTAATAGAATATAATAAACAGAATTTGGGAGGCAGTGCATCTGCAACATATTTATGGGCGTAATATTCGAATCAGCGTAAATTCCGTTGGGTTAAAGATTGTACCGTTTACGACTTGGTGCTACACGGATTGGCAGGTTATATATTTATTTTTTAAAAACATTATCAATGTATTTAGCCTCCGTTGCCGTAGAAGAAACATTACATACATATTCGCATATGCATTCACACGGTGAAGAATGTATTGCGTATACTGAGTATATTAGTTAAAACATAAAAGGCTTAATATATAACAGTGTAGTTGCTAAAAGTCGAACTAAAATATGTTCTTGTGAATATGGCTTGGCAAACGCTCGCCTAGTTGGTGACTCGCCCATAGATACTACGATAACAAATAAAAATGAGATAATAAATGCTACATTTCTACTTTTAATATGTTATTGTATTAGGATAAAACATTTCTATTTACAATATGTTTGATATTATTCAATGTATAATGGTTTATGAAAATATGTGTGATCGATTTCTTAATCCAAGGTTAGATTAATTTCTTTCGTGCTCTGATAGGCTTTGTGGACACTGGGCAGACAGTTAACCACTGCCCAGTAGACAATTGTTACTTTGCAATTAGGCCTGCCGTGTGTGAACAGGAATTCTGGCTGCAAAATGCTTCAAAGGAATCCTGAATCCCTTTGGCCTGACAATAGTCATTCGTTCCTGCCTCTGCCTTGTGGACTGTTTGTGTGATCCAAAGGTCAAGACTGTCTATTTAGATAAAAGCTGGGTGGCTAAACAAACAAACAAATTCATCAGAGGATGAATGGGAATCCATTGAGGACTTTGCCACTGCCTAGTGTGAATAGGCATGCCAGCTAGTGGGTTAACTTAAGAAAGGGTTCAGAGAAACACGACATAACTGTGGCCAGGCAGTGGCAAGGCGGCTAAAATTATGTTTACAATATGCCAAAGTTTGATACGCATTCGATGAAACATTTGAAAAGTTAACTAACTGCCATTCGAATGCGAACATGTATGGTCAGCATTTTCATGCCATCTGCATTCCTCACCAAGCCTGGTATTTAGGCAGAAATTACTGTATTAGTCATTATAAATTCCTTCTGCATTATATACATGTACCCCCTTTTCTGCAGATGTGAAATCATGCAGAAAGTATAATATTCATGTGTGATTTTAGATGTGTGCTCTTATTATGTGTATACAATTAGTATATTTTTCCAACACTTACAGCGCGTGTTACTTATGCCTCCTGTTATAAATTAATAGCTGCCCACCGAAGCAAGTGCACACTTGCCTGTGCGTCTATAGGGATCTATATGGTAAATAATAGAAAAAAATAAAACGCTAAGAACACACCAGCTCCTTTTAATGAGCACTTGTACTGGTTGTAAGATGCCTATTTGGCTAAGTGTAGTACATACTTGAGTCACATGGACTAATGGAAAGTAAATGTCCTTAAATTGAAGTTGTGTGTGATGTGTTGATGTAATACATGACTGGTAACAAACAGTTTTTGTTGACAACCGCAAAAGGTGGACTGAGAGTGACTACCGGGGTGATTATAAGCATCGCTCTAGGAGCCGTAGTCTTTCTGGTCATCTTATAATTTATCTACACATGCGTCATCACCAATGGCAAACCAAGACACGAGGTAAGGATCTTTGTTCTATTGTTGTAGCAATAACACCGTTGGTGTCACAAGGATAAATTTGTAGTTCGTTGTAATGTTTTACTCTGCATAATCTCTACATTCTACCTTCATACCCGATATATTAGTGTTAACGTTACTCTAATTAATTAATTATATGATGATTACTGTTAAATTGCTTCTTCATGAATAGTGATTTGTCGTGTATTGGGTGACTCAGCTAAACCAAAAAGACTCCACAGACTCAGTATCACGTATGTTTCATTGGATCTATTCACAGAAACCTGTCGTGTCTTGCTACAGCCGTCTCTGATGTTTCAGCTAACTCGTACCGTGTTCCAGGTTACTGTTATTGCCTACATTTTCCTACTGGTTGGTGCATTGCATTGCGAGCTTGTAACAATAGCTTGTCGTATCATTGCTGCTCTGTATATTTGGGTGTAACGTTTGGGAGGCATGGTGCAGCTCCGTTAATTGGTACTCGGCGCCTTTCCCTTAGTGCATAGTGTCCGAGTGCAGGTGCTATTTGTTACCAGTAGTATAGCGGCGTAGATCATGGTATGGAGCAGCGGAGCGGAGGAATTACCCCGGTGGAAGGTCAAGTGACGTCCCTGGCGGATAGTTGATAAACTGGTGGCACCGCTAGCGAACAAGTTGTGAACTAGTATGGTCCAAATTCGTGCGTCTTATTTAAAAAATGGGGTAAGGGGTCCCGCGCACACCTTGCAGATAGGTGGTGAACTACAAACTAGGTCAAAGAATAATTGGAGCCATCTGTCGGAAATGTCGTGGACTAATACCCCAAAAATACGTGTCTTATTTTTTAAACTACTTTTTAAAATAGTCAAGAGGCTGCTACTATAACATAATTTCTTGTAAAATGGTGGCTTCGGTCACAGTCATAACATATATTTTAGTGTTTCGAAGCGATAACTTTGTCACGTTTTCATAGTTTACTAAGTCGGTGTGCTAATCCCGTTACATTTCGTAACGTTTCACGTTTCATTGCGTTAGACAGGTGGTGTTTTCACAAATTTAACTAAGTTAGTCTTGTAACTTGTAGTAAAAAGGAATATTTTTCTGTTTCGACGCGATAAACTTGTCAAGTTTTCATATTTTACTAAGTCGGTATACCAATTTTGTACCTTTTCACAATTTGTAAGTGTTTCACCGCAATGGCTTTGTCACTTTGACCAATTTTTCTAAGTCACTTTGGTACTTTCATAACCTTCTGTTGGAAAACTTTGGCAGTTTTTACCGTAAAACGAGAACCTTGGTGATTTTTCTTACAACATACATCATTTTCCTAATCAATTCTAAAAAATCTAAAAAAATCTTGTGTTGTGACATCACTTCTTTAAAAATTGGTGCCATCTACCGGATAACTCTGACACTACGTTAGACGCTAGCCCCATCTAGCGGATAAAACAGCCACTAATTAGGGTTTGACATAGAAAACGGAGGCTTCGTTTACTGCATAACAAGACCACAATAACAAGTGATTGAAGTGACGTAAACAAATGATACCGGGCGAGCATCAGCCATGATCCGCCCGAAAAGGTTTATAGTATATATTAGTTTGTTGGGATCATTAAAAAGTTGATGGTTAAGTAGGTTTAGCTTGGGTAGTGGCGTGATATTTGTTCTATTGAATGGCCTAGCTAAAACATGTTTTAGCTAGGCCACTCTAGAGGCCATGTACCATTACTATTGGAAACCTCTCTGTTAATGACAACGGTTTATGACACTTAGTTGCTTCTCTTCAGGTGTACCGTCCTTGTACTTCACTAATAATTTCCTTTAATTGTTTAACGTATTTGTATGAAGATTTGTTTAATATTAAATTGCAATATTGATATAAATATTTGTTAAAAGTAAAGTAAATAGTATAATTAGAGGATAACAACTAATATTAATAAAAGAACAACGTGGATATTTTGATGAGAAAGCACTCATTATGGTAGATGACGATAAATGCATTGAACACATTATATATTGATTATGCTATTGCTTCCATTGTGGGTTGTTTAGAAAAATACAACAGACGGCATCCTCGCAAGCCAGAGCTGTTTGCTATTGGCTCCGCTGTCTTCTCGTAATCGTACACTATATCATTGATTGATATGTACATTTGTTCATGTACTGTTTGTGTGTGTGATTTGTACAATTCCAAACATAAAATGTATGTTTATCTAGCTGTCTATCTCCCTTGGTTGATTTTCATTTCGAATAGCAGAAGTCAAATTAGTAATTTATTTCGTTAATATCAACTGCTCACCCGCGAGAACAGCTCAAAAACAACCCTAATATGAAGACGAATTCAGTGTGATAAAATATATTGAGATGTCTGGTGATTCTACGGAGAAAGCCTGTAAACGCACTGTCCAGCCTGTGACAGTGTGTATTACATATGAAGTTTATATGTTCATTGTCATGAATGAAGTACAGAAACAATTTCGTTAGTCTTATTATTTAGCCCCAAACGGTTGCTCGTGCGGCCTCTTTTTGTGGCCTTCGCCTGGAGCCTTCTGTGATTACATAGTCTGTGTTTCTTTGTGTTTCCGTATGTTATCAATGAATGTATGTATTCAAGTGTGTGTGTGTGTGTGTGTGTGTGTGTGTGTGTGTGTGTGTGTGTGTGTGTGTGTGTGTGTGTGTGTGTGTGTGTGTGTGTGTGTGTGTGTGTGTGTGTGTGTGTGTGTGTGTGTGTGTGTGTGTGTGAGTGCGTGAGCGTGTCCATGTGGATGCACGGGTGCATGTGTGTATGTGTGTGTGTCCTCTCTAAATATGTATCATCGTTCTCAGTATTGCTTCAGCTAACCTCAACTTTTATTGGAAAGTGCCATCGCTGATAATCACCAAAAACAACTACACATTGATATAAGATACATGAAAACAACATATCATATTGGTTCTGACTTTGTGTTAATTAGTTTGTGTATTAACATTGTTTATTTTATTACTATTTTTCATACATAGTACACCTTATCTTTCGTTTAAATATATATATATATATATATATATATATATATATATATATATACATATATAAATATATATATTATATATATATATATATATATATATATATATATATATATATATATATATATATATATGGTATGTTCAGAAAGAAATACATTACATTGCATTACATACAATATCAATCAATTTCAAAGTCCTAACTTCAGACATGTACCAGCTACAGTCATTGTTGCAGATGGCAGACCATGGATACCATCACTCACGGCCATACCTGATGTTTAATATTCAGCAATGACGACATCTGAACCAGTCCACCAGGCGACACATGATTGCACGTATCAATGCTTACAGCATACCATCTTTTTCATTATCAATTTGGATGTCCTTGTGCAATATAGCATGATATCTCACTCACATGCAATAGCCATATATTGTACATCTGCAATCGTTGACGTGTCGATTTCCTTCCTTAAATCCTCTTCGCCCGGATGGAGCATATGGCTGAAACGAAACGTGTCATTCTAACTTTGTTGTTTTTATGGCGGCCTAGCTCCTCTCTTGTAACTGTTTGGATGATTGTTTGGTGTGTCCTCTTAGTCGGTTTTGTATTAGTGGAATGTACGGCTAGTTAGTTTTTGGATGTTTCTTGTTGACGAATATTTGTAATCTCCGTAGCTCTCCATATTGTATAACTCTTCATGTTTCTGAGCCGCAGAGCAGCACATTTGTCACGTTCGAGTTCAACATTCGGTTCTTGTTTCTTGTTGAAAAAGTCACACACTATATTTAAGGTGGGAAATTCATGTGTGGCCTTTCTAATACTTTTTATTATAATGATACTTAAGACAATGTGGAGACTAGTAAGTTAATTCACATTTATAATAATATACACATTAGCTGTTAATTATATGTGATTATATAGTACTGATGTTATTTCATGTCAAATGGTTATAATAATGTAATAAGAATAAATCACTTTACATGCATGATTACTTTAGTGATTCGCCATAAAAAACGTTAAAGATATTTCTGTTCTGAAAATGTGTACTATTGGTTTTGTTACATATGTGGATCTAACAAACACTTCTCAACGACTTTTGTCTATAATTTGCTGTAACAATATATAATTTTGTTGTTAACATATAGACTATAATGCATTCGCGAGAGTAACAGTGGCTAAAAACGTAAGGTAGATTTTGACAAAACACACCCGCTTGCACGCAACACACAATACACACAGACATACACTGATATATACATACATTGTAAGAGCGGCCATTTTACATGGTGACAATTTTATTTTTTTAATTAACGATGTCTGGGGCTAAAAGGTTACGTTGGGTGAGAAAATGACTGTGGTGAAATAACGTCAATATCCATTTAGAGAAAGAGACCTCTCAAAGCACCCACAGCAAATAATCAATTATCAACTTGTATCAGTAAACACTTGAACAATGGTTGAGTTGTTATAATATATTATTAGTAATTTTGTATTGAAAGGGAACCTTTTTCCACGGCGGACATGTAAACGTATCTAGCGAAGGGTAGGCTTAACATGACGTAATAACTGCGTAGAGAAACAATCTATCCCACTGCAGATGTATTTGAACTGTTCGTAGGAGAGACCACATGATATGTAGTGACTGTTGGTTATCCCTCCACGTAAACATACATCTTATTAAAAAGTTCCTTAAATCCTAAACGTCAACGTAATCAGATCAGTCATAAGAGGACAGTAATACGTAACGTGCAACCGATAGGTATTTCAAATGAGTTACAGCATTCTCATAAAAACTTGTCAATAAGCATACGTGCACGCACGCACGCACACACACAACACACACACACACACACACACACACACACACATACACACACAATTATTCACGCGCCTGCAAGTCCTCCTATCTCTCTTTCTCACACATACACACACACCACACACATACACAGCGACATATTCACACGACGCCGACCATCTAGGAAAACTTTATAACAAATGCACGGAATGTATATCGCCATCGTAGACTGAAATACAAACAACACAATGTAATTCTTCTCGACTTGACTTGATAATAAGAATAATGTAGGTATCGTATCGACCACTTGATATAGCGTTTTTGGTGATCGGGGACTGCAGATAAGATGACCACACGCGCACACGCATATGCACACGCACACACACACCACCATCACCACCACCACCAAACGGTGTTTTTGGAAGGCGTGAAAGTGAATTTTGAGATGGGTACAAATCGTTTTTTACGGAGAGCGTGACGAGCTAAACAAATATGAACAAGTACACGCGCGCGCACGCACACACAGACAAACAAATAAACACACGGTACGTCTAACGTCGTGTAAACGTTACGTCCACATGCCATCATTAGGTACGGATACTTAAATACAAACAATACTTGTCGATGTGTTGACTTAACAACATCCAAGCACAAGTTTTATCGTCAACACGCAACTCTTCTTAGCGTGATAACAAAAACACAGCATAGATATCATATTGACTACTTGATGACATAACCTAATGGCGTTCATCGACTCGTAGACGGTCACACACGGCCGGCCGGCGCCCTCCGAGTCGTAGATTGGGTAGCAGTGCTTGGCGAGGTTTACCATCTCGTAAACGGAAAAGCAGTGATTCACGACGACACAAGTTTTGCAGATTGGGTAACGTAGATCCGGCAGGGTCGACATCTCGTACACGACAACGCACACTTTGACGATGTGCCAAATCTGGCAGATTGGACAACGCCGACTCTCGTCGGTTGTCGTCTCGTAGACGACGGTGCAGGGTTTGACGACGTCCCATATTTTGTAGACTGGGCAACACAGAATCGAGACGGTTGTCATCTCGTAGAGTTTCGCGACTACGCAGATCTCGTTCGCAGGATAACCCCGATTCACCCCGGCGTCTCGTAGACGACGACGACAACGCAGGCTTTGACGCTTTCCAGTGTTTTCTTCATTTGCTATCTCAGAACGAGACATGTTGCCAGAGACTCCTCTGGTTCTCACCGAATCACGGACATTTGCTGATCTCCCGCCACGCCGCTCACGCAAGCTAGACATCCTGGCCGCTCGGCGCGATAGTGGTTGGCAGGTGTCGAGGTTACGAGCTGCGTAGTTCAGGAGCTCTTCAGTCTCGCGCAGCCTGCAGGTGTTCTCCTGGATGCGGCGCGACAACTCCTTCTCTTCGGTCTCGTGCAGCCGTCTCTCGTATTCCGCAGACCCGACGATGCCGACGAACCGCTTCAGTTTCAGCTGCAGGAAGTCGATCTGGTCGAACTGGCTCTGCAAATGTTGACGTTCACGTTCGAATCGGCCGTAGAGCATGTCACAGACAATAAAATTTTACAGACAATGCCATATAACATGTCACAGACAATACCCACCATACATGTATGTATGTGTGTATGTAAGTATATATGTATATAAATGTATGTATGCACATAATATATATATATATATATATATATACATATATATTTATAACGGAATATGATGACAGAATTCATCACCTGCAATAGGTGTAGGTTTGCCTTCGTTTCGAAGCGAGCACAGTCGAGCACGGCCCTGATAAGTGGGATCCACAGCATGAGAAACGTGGACCCGACGACGACAAAGAAGAGAGGACCCGTGACTCGGGCCACCTGATAACATACAAACACGAACATCCTGGGAGATTGGCATCAATAGTAACATTAATTAATCCAATTTCACATGCTGCAGGGATGTATTCGGCGGGGCGAACTTTTCTAGTTGCCCGGAATGTCAAAACGCACTTGTGAATTGTGAATTCTTTTACAACACTACCCGATCAGAAACTCCTTATATGTAAATATTGTGTAGGCGTATTTTTAACAAGCGCTAATTCGGAACTTGGTATGTGAATCCACTTTCTCATTGTGTTTCAAAGTTCTAAATCCCTTTCTGTATAATGTGTATTATATATATATATATTATATATATATATATATATATATATATATATATATATATATATATATATATTATATGATATATATATATAATATATTTATATTGTATTATATATATATATATACACATACATACAAATATTGTGTGCGTGCGTGTCTGCGTGCGTGCGTGCGTGCGTGCGTGCGTGCGTGCGTGTGTGCTTGTCCGTGTAGGGCCTATATCTTCACAAATTTTGGAGATGAGTGACTAACATCTTAGGGTGATTCGTAGATTAAGGGTTCTAACAATTTCCCGTCGGGGCGCAGATCTTTGTCGTAATCGGAACAGTACGCTAAATCTATCTTACAAGAACGTAATAATAGTAACAAAAATAATTAGGTCACTTCTACTGCGCTTAAATCCTTAGAAATGAAGCTCATAGGCGCATCAGTACAAAATTGTTGATCGATCTCAGAGTCAATACATAAATCCAGTTGTCATCAGATTGATTGACACGCCAAGAGCTATGGTGGATAGGCAAGGTTGTAAAGGTACGCAGTGTTTGTAACAGACAACTTTCAAAAATCCTACTTTTGAATGCCGGGGTTTTGGATTTTTGAAGGAGTCCAAATGGTCTATCCAAGCACCAAAACACCCACCTGAACTCAATAAGCTAATTTACAAGTAAGCCCTGTCACAGCATATAATACCAAGTTAAAACAAATACAAACAATAGTAATTCTGATATCATTTATACCAGCACTAGTGCAAACTACATGGGAGGTATATATACATATAGATATTGTATTTCAATAACTCAGCACCAGAATGTTGGCCTAGTCCGTGTGTAATTTCATAGCCTTGTTTCGAGTCCGAAAATGTAAACTTCTCTGCAATTTTTGAGTCCGGAAACATTTGTTTGAATAAGAGGGTAGTACAACTTGCCACGTGTATCGGAATTCCGTGGGCTTCTATGTGGTGTAAATATATTAATTCAGCGTCCCTCGCCTTCTCCTCACAGCTTTTCTGCTCCCGCTGTTTAGCATCTTGCTGTGCAAAGGCTTGACAAATATTCCCGGTTGTTCCAGCTTGGGCACCCTTTGCCTTGTGATGCTTTGCCGACGAACTGTGCTTGGCAAGAGCCTTCTCCCCTTCCTTGATGCAGACGTTGGATTTGCACAGACGGCATGTGACATTAAAAGTGTCTTTCTTGACAATCCAATCTCCAAATTTCCCCCCGTTGGGATCTGGGGTCTTCAAAAGATCATCGGAATAATGCAAGACCATTTTCGCTGGCCGACATGCGCTTCGAAAAATGGCGGCAGTAAGCTTCTCGTTAGGCGAGAAACAACGCGAAAGGTCGAGAATGCGCTGTTCTAGTTAGAATCATGCTACCCTCCGCTAGTACATAGCCGCTATGCGCTACCGGAGGGAGTAGGCTCATTAAAAGTACTTCGTTCTGACCTATATTTTACTACCGCGTGTCTGGAACAAGCAAGACTCGCTGCCAATGTTTACATACCGATTTTTAAACGAGCTTTTTTCTGAAGTCCACTTTCTTCTTCAAAATCCGACGGATTAGTACAAAATGCCTAGAAATCCTACTTTTTCCGACAAAATTGCGAAAATCCGACAAAAGTCGGAAATTCCGACTCGTTACAAACACTGGGTACGTCTTTAAATGGCTGCGAAATTTAGCAATATGTTCGGCTGATTTAACATTAGAAGGAAGCATGTCCAAAAGCGTAGGAGCACCCGCAGCAAACGCCGTAGTCTCAATACTACTATTGACTTTAAGAGGCAAAAAGTAAATCAGACCTAGATGATTGAAGCTGAACAGGTGTACGTACTAAGGCCCTGGAAAGCTGCAATTGCTAAGGCCTAGTATTGTGTCAGTGTCTCAGTGGTGGTGTAAAGTGAAAGGAATATTTGCTTGAGGGAAGGAAGTGGCATCCCAAGCCAGGTAGGATCTTCAATTGCTTTACATTGTTGTAGTTTTACAGCTTACCACATTGGGTAACTGAGTATCCTGCCAGACATTTTCATTACTCATTAATATATTATACATTAAATAGCCACCAGCCAACACTCATCCATTAAGGGAAATCTGTATTAGAACCCGTCAAGAACTGTTTTACTTTTGTTATTAAATACTTATTAATATATTACAGCCAATATCTTGTAACAAATGTTAAGATAAATACATTGGACATGGTTATCAAGAAATGAAAGGTTTCTGCTAAGAGTCAGTAATGCCAATGTGAGATCATTCAGGCCTTGTTTAGTAATATTTACACAGATTAGCACATGTGGGTACTGGGCAGTAAAACTGGGCACCACCAGCCTGCTAATTACCTTTGTGTGTTAGAGAAGGTCTGGCACAGTAAGTAAGCCCTTTATCCAAGTCAGGTATACCTAATTAAATAGGTCTCCCTGGGAGTTGTTCAAACATCACTCAGCCTAACAAGACAGGGCAGCCTGCTGAATGGTGATACTGGTGTTAAAGGGAGAACCCAAATCAACTTGGCTGTAGCTAGGTCTGCCATCATTGCTATGATTGTGTAAAAAGGTCAGTCTGTAGCGATCTGTGCCACAATAACATTATTTTGCTACCTTATTTCTTACTGTTGTCAAAGATTCAAAATAGTGTTATGGTGCTCGTGTATGCAATACCAAACCTTTGTATTAACTAGACAGTGTCTGAATAATATTATTTTGTGACCTTATTTCCTGTGACTTTCTTAGGCAAAACTGTTATTTTTCTGTATTTTTTACTGTGAATTATTGTATGTACACTCTAATGAATGTCTAAAGCTGGCAGGGCAAAACAGTGACATATTGCGAGTGTTTTCAACAGTGTTATCAAAGTGTTCTGTTACCAGAATGCTCACTGGCAGCATCTTGTTTACCAAAACGTCATGGTTAGCACATCTTATCATAACATAATTAAACGCACACACACATGCAGCTTTGCACGACATCTAGTTGCACGCACACATGTATGAACACATGCACGGATGCACAGCATATATTCGTCGCACACGTGCAGTCGTGCAAGCAACACACAGTGTCGTCACACACACTATCAGGTAATCCACCAAGTAATAGGCATAGGCAATGTGCACATTTTGAGAGAAACTGTGCGGGCTGAAAAAGCTGAGCATCTATATCCCGCAGCCCGCAGCCCGCCCGGCATATTTTGACATAACCCGGTCCGCACCGCACTGGTCTGGTCCGGCCCGCAGCCCGCACCGCAAAAAATAAAAATCCAGCGCGCGAGGGCCCGCGGGCTGCGGGCCGAAACCCGCCAACGCAGGGCCTTAGTACGTACGTACCTCGGGACACTCCTGTTGGTCGAAGCTGAGCTCGAGCAGGCACAGTCCGAAGAGGTTCGCCATGGCGCTGGTAGCGGTGCTGTAGTCCTCGCACCACGGCCCGAGCACGAGGATGGCGATGCCGAGGAACAGCGTGCAGCTGATGATCATGAAGAGGACGTAGTTGAGCAGGGGCTTCACGGAGCGGTTGAGCGTCACCGTCACGAGCAGGACGTGCTTGTTGAAGTTGAGCAGCTTGAGTACGTGCAGGAAGGAGAGCGTCAGCAGGATCGACATCAGGTAGGTGGCGAGGAAGTCGAGCTGGACGACGCCGTAGAAGCTGTGGAAGACCTCGGGCGCCTGTAGCACGTCGCTGATGATCGCCTTCGTCTCGCTGAAGCGTATACACTCTACGGCGCCGGAGATGTACGAGACGAACACGTGCATCCAGTCGATGTACGTCCACACGTTCGTCCAGTAGGCGCGGTCGCCCTTGCGCGCCCACAGCGTCCGCCACGTGTTTTTCGTCTTCCAGATGTTGCACAGCATGTAGAGCACCTGACAGGTGGTGATGAGAATGGCGCGCACGCCCCACTGCCAGTGGTACGGCATGACGGTGAAGATACGCACGTACGGCTGGATGGCGCCGCCGCGCAGGAACTCGAACGCCAGCACGACGACGCTGATCAGGTGGAACGGGTGGTTGTACACGGTGAACTCGACCAAGACGACGGCCGTGTATTCGTCGATCCAGCCGCCTCGGCGCAGGTCGTGCAGCGCCTCCAGCGTTTCGTTGTCAGGGATTCGCACATCGAACACGTAGCCGCCACTGCCGTATATCTGCCGGTGGAAGACCATCAACATTCATCACAATCCTACACCTGAAGTGGTCAGACAAGGTACCCAACACTACACTCGGAAAATGGCCCAAACAACTACCCGTATAAAATGAAATAAAGAAGAGAAAGTGGAGATGTACACGCTTAGAAAACCTCCAGAAACCATCACCTGTAAAGCCATCATATGGAACCCCCCAGGGAAGACGCAAAGAGGAAGTCCACGGAACACCTGGCAAAGGTCTATGCTCCCAGCGAGCAAACAGACGTAGGTAGGTAAGTAAGACCATACAGCTGTATTACGTTGACGATTCGTCCGTCATTCTCCGTCCGCCGAAAGAGTTCCCAATAGAATGAATTTGTGTAGCGTTCGTTTTGTGTGAGTGAAAATGTGCTGCCTATTGGTACAGGAGGCATTTTAATTGTTGATGTCAGCACGACAAATGGGTCTGGTTTTAGCGGAAATGAAGTAGTGCCAGGTCGAAACGTGGCTTATGGGAAACAGAAGTGTGCACTTTTCACGGATATTCCACAACATTTCTGTCGGTGAACGTATAATACGCTGTGGAATTGTCAGTGAAAGTTATTGTGAAATTGTGTACGTTGCTATTATGGTTGTGAATGCTTGACATTAAATAAACGCACACAGCTCACGATCGAAACAACTGAAACGTGGTTTTTAAAAACAATTATGAGATTTCCGTATACAGATCAGAAATCCCTGGGATAATCCTACAAAAGGAGGATGAATATCAAGATTATAACAAGAGATGCACGATTTATAGGACACACCATGAGAAAGACTGAAGGGAAAAGATCAGGAGGACGCAAGCGAATACAAAATAAGTAACACCATACAGCTGTATTACGTTGACGATTCGTCCGCCATTCAACAGTCTGTTGTGGAAAGAGCGCAACAGAAGTGCTAAAACAACCAACGCCCAGTGCGGTTTGGAGGGCCATGATCGCCAAAGCCTGGGACAGTCGTGGCACGTAGAAGAAGAGCTGCATAACTCAAATGTGGTTTTATACCTGGTGGTCGGTGCGTATGGGCGGAAGCAGACGCTCGGACCGGCGGTAGGCCCACGGAGATCGATGCGTCCCGTGCTGGGGGCTGTCGGCAGGACGCCACGACACATTGTAGACGGCCTTGTCTTGTCCGAGGAGGTTGTATTCACGTATGCACGTCGTGTTCATCGCGATCTTAGTCAACTCGCTGAACTCGCAGAGATCTACGACAAAAACGGAATGGGCATAACTTTAAAATGCGTATTACTTTATAAAAAGAATCTCTTACAAAAATATCAAAACGCACGTACAATATTTCATTGTTACATGTCACTTAAATCTTTAAAGTCATTCGAATATTTAATATATACATACATGGATAGATGCAAAGAAATTGTATATGTGCATGTATTTATGGATTGTCACTTAATTAGTTATATTTATACTACAAACAAGCATGGCACTTCACATGCGTCAGAAATAGTTTCACCTACAAAGAGACAACAATCGTATTGAAGATAAAACATACGATACATTTGTATGTAAAGGTTAATTAAATATGTAATGCTACGAGTGGCTCCTGTGATAGCGACTTTTACTCTTAGCAGGAGTCACTGACCCCCATTTCACAGTTTTTTTAATTACTTATAATAACGTTTGTTTATGCATACAATATGATTATTAATTCATGTACGTGTTGTGGTAAAAAAATAAAATCTTGTTCTTGTTCTTGAATGCAAGTACCCGTATACAAACGGCAATCGGACAGTGGCATCTATATAGAGGGGTAGGAATGTTTTGTTACGAGATCATAGTTGGCCGTTCGATCACTTGAACGCAGCTTTCAAAGCTTTGGGGATGATGTAAGTGATCATTTATCAAATTAGTACCCATACCTTCGTACCGCAGTATTATACATGTATGTGCATATTTCAATGTGTGTGTGCATTCAATAAAATAGTTTTATAATCTCGTAAAGGGGAAATTATATGGTGGTTTTCGCTGTTGTATAGTTGTGAGGAAAACAAATACTAAGAATCAAATAATTATGATTAAAAAAAATTATATATATATATATATATATATATATATATATATATATATATATATATATATATATATATATATATAGCGAACGATCAACGTTAGGAAAACATAATTTACATAATTACACTCATCAGTACATACATCACATAATAATAATAATAACTTCTTATGCGCCAATATGCTCGAAGATCAAGCTCAGTGACATCCACACACACGCACATACCACCACATACATGCCCACATACCCCCGCACATAAACACATATTTTAAGCGCAGAACATTCGTTTACAAGACGAGGATGCGACTTAGTGTCAGCTGAGGCAGCTTAATGCGACGGCCAGATGGCAACACAAACTGTAATAGCGACTGGGGACTGGGGTGGCGGTGGTCGGGTGTACACGTCGTTTGCACTGGTAAGTTCCTCTCCGGTCTCCTTGTTGCTATGTTTTACAGGTAAGCACGGATGCATAATAACGCACGCACATGCGCGCAAAACCACGCATATATATATATATATATATATACATAATTATATATAGATATATATACACTTTTAGATATGTTTGAAGAATTGCCATTAATTATCAGTAGTATATATATATATATATATATATATATATATATATATATATATATAATATATATATATATATATATATACACTTTTAGATATGTTTGGAGAACTGCCATGAATATACCAGTAATGCTCGAGAAACCTCTATATGATAATAATAATAAAAGCATTTATATTGAGCCGTAAATCCAGGTTATCCTGTTCGAAGGCGCTGTTACAAAACATACAGATAGCATTAAACAAATTCAACATTATAACAAAACATGGCATCAAAAGTCCAATTAAATTATATATATATATATTTACAAGGACTAAAAATATAAGATAATAAAAACAGATCAAGATAAAAAGTAAATAATAAATAATAAAATAACATCAAACCCTACGTCGTGACTTTCTCGCTTGTCTGATTCGGACAGCCCCGAGGATTGTATTGATCCGGTCGGCCGTGTATACAGTACCGTTGTCATTGTAGAGACATGGGAGCATCGTCTCATCGAAGTACTGCCACATGTCTGCCGACGTACGCACCTACCGAATCACAGCCTAATATAATAGCTTGTTTGGCAATTGTTACAGTTCACTCGAATGTATGAATGAATGTAAAGGTATGTAAGTAAGTAATTTATTTTCGGAATGGGATGTCTTTAAATGACGGCGGAATTTAGCAATATTTTCAACTGATTTCACACTGGAAGGAAGCACCTACGGCAAGCTTTAGTCCCAATGCTAGTGTTGAGTTTAGGGGCAAAAACTAACTCAGAACTAGATGATCGAAGCTGAACAGGTTTTCTTACGGGAGTAAGCAAATATTGTAAATACGATGGCTGCTTACGGGAAAGTCCTGGTAAATAATGGTACAGATCTTAAAGATGATACGATATCGGACAGAAAGCCAATGAAGAAACCTTAGAAGCGGCTTAGAATGAATAAAACATAGAGACCTAGTCACAACCACTGCTAATAAATTTTGGACACGTTACAGTTGTGCGATATTCTTAAAAGCAAGACTACAGAAACGCTCGCCAGAAATCTGTGCGCATCTGGTACGTACGTCTTCGAAGGCTGGTCCGTCGGTGAAAGTAGCTTTCACAAACATGTTTTCCACCACCTCTGTCAGATCGAAAGTGTGTGGGTGCCTCTGAATGAGCGACATCATCAGCAACAAGAAGGTGAACATGATGTAGATGCCGATATCGGTAACAATGATCCACATGCCTCGCCGTTTTTCGAAGCGAACCATGACTCGTTCGACGAACAGTTCTTCTGGCGGCTTGTAGTGTTCGGGATTCGGGTCGGCGTCGACAATTTTCACGTACATGTTGTACTTGCCGTCAGAACCTGGAACGTACACAACCAGACAATGACATGAGAAACAACAGTATGGAATGCTCTACCAACAACTGTAACCACCGAGCCGAGCCGTTATTTATTAATTTATTATTATTATTTGTAATCTTAATGTATTCATATTTGTATCCGGTTAACACTGAAAGGACATTTAAAGTACTATATTTACCATGACAATTGTGTTATTTATAGTTCAATGATGCTTACACGGCTTTTTATCTTATTTTATTTATTATATTTATTTATTTTATTATTTAAATTTATAAAATGTGTAGTCATGTTGTAGTTTTAATCAAGTAATATGTAAAGCGCTGTGAACGCTATGGCCACTTGCGTTTTATAAAATAAAGATTATTTAAAAAATAACAATTATTACAATAACGAAATAAACTATGTGGGTGCGATTGTCTACAAGATCGCTACGGGCCGTGATACGGAACATGCAAAGCTTTCCTGGTAATGTGACTGATAATTGATTAAGTTACTCACTAGATATTATAAGGAGCGCGCGCGCGCGCGTGCCTGGGTGTATGTGTGCGTGCGTGCGTGCGTGCGTGCGTGCGTGTGTGCATATATGCGTGCGTGCATGCGTAGGTGCATGCGAGCATAAGCACATATACACACACACAAACCCACACACCCACACACCCACACACACACACACCACGCACGCACACACACACACACACACTCACACACACACACACACACACACACACACACACACACAGCACCACACGCACCACACGCACGCACACGCACCACACGCACCCACCACACGCACCACACGCACGCACCATACGCACACACCACACGCACCACACGCACCACCATACGCACACACCACACGCACACACGCACACACGCACACACGCACACACGCACACACGCACACACACAGCACACACACACACACACACACACACACACACACACACACACACACACACACACTGCATAACAAAACACGAAAGAGAGTAATGCTACAATACACCCATCCATACCTGGCCTAATGAAGGAGCGATACTCCATCACTGGTGACACCCGCTGTTTATACCGCGCGCTTTCTACGAAAGCCAGTAGAGCGACCAGTCCCGGTTTGGCGACAAGTTCTTTCACCATCGTCGTCACGCCTGTGCTTATGGCTACGCTCGTTGCCAGGTCGATGCTACCGTGGTGCAGAACTGTGCCGAGCATGCTTGTGAACGTGACGTACGCAAATATGATGAACATCCACGCGATGTACACGAACCACGATGGCCACCTGTCACAAAAATTGACCTATCCACCATGTGACCAGACGCCTAGCAAACGTCCGATAAGATACAAAAAGTGGATTCCGAACACGTGGCACTTCGTCGAATATTTTGATGAAGTTCTAGTTTTAAAAAGAGTTTATTTGGGAGGTGTGTTTTAAAGTGATACACGTATGTAGTAATACTTGATCTAGAAGCTGAATGCCGCAGTCAGTAGTAATGTAGTTCACATATATAGCCCTTATTAACATTGGCGGTAAAGTGTTAACGAAAGTCACAGGCATACTTGATATCGCCAGTAGGTCAGGTTTGCTTACGTCACAATTACAATTATGCGCCACACATTCGTCAAGCTTTTCCTTTGCTAACAATGTTGATAAGTGTTAAATATGTCAATTACATTGCTACTGCAACTTGACAACTCCTAGACCAATCATTAATGCACACACTTTAACAACTTTCCGTTTGATTTTGTTCATAAAGATAATCGTCTGAAAACAGAATGTCAACATAATATACGACGAAAAGCACGTGTTCAGGCTACCAGTTGACGGCGTTTACTATGCAACCGCGATTCATCAACTGAGTTCGCCATTATCGAGGTCAAGTTAACTATCCTTGTCAAACACATCTGCGCAATATATTTGAAGGGTTTCTGTGAGTTGAAATGGTTTATGAGACTTACTAATGCTCGGTAACTGTGCACAACGTTACCTTCTAGTTAGGTAGCTCTCTTCTTCCAGCGCGCCCACAGGCATTGTGGTTTGTAGATTATCTGTTTTAAGGATTTCCGATGCCGGGGTCAAACCTGTGACGGTTTCGGATACTGGGGTCGGAGCAGGGGTTCGACCAGCGTTTACTGGTTGCACTGCCGCTGACTCAGCTGTCTCTATACGTTTCAATTCGCACGGACTTGCTCTCAGTGTTTCCATTGACGAGGTAGTCGATTGCAAACTTTGTCGCAGCGTGTCGGATGACGTTGTCGTTGTCCATGACGACGATGACGACGATGATATCCACGACGACGACGATGACGTCGACGATGTTAATGCCTCTCTCTTCGGACGTAATAGCGATGCCTCAAACGAGGAGTGCAGCTCTGTGTGCTCTCCTGTTGTCGGTGCTTCTAGCGCTGACGTCTCCATTGCACTCTGGTTGGTCTTCTCCGTGTCCGACTCCAGCCGTCTGCCACATATGGAATGGCCGCGAGCTTGGCTTTCAACAGTATCGTCGGCGTCGTCGCCTCCGTTGACGTCGTCCTTGTCGGTTGGCCTGGTCGGTGTCAACACGAGGCACTTGTCACCAGTTCCCTTCCCGTAGTATGTCCTCGCCGCACGCCTGAACGTCGTCTCGAGGAGGAAGCACATGGGAATGGTGATGACGGCCGAGAGCACGCCGATGGTGGTTTCATTCTGGAGCGAGACAGCGTAGTTGTCCAGAGCCGTGTAACTAAACGGGTCGTACAGCTTCAGCAGGGCGAGATTGCTCAGCACGGCCAGTACGATCGCCGTCACACCACAGGACACGCGCTCGACGGGTGTGAAGGCGGTGTTCATTGAGCGGGAGAACAGACTGAAGAACATCTGCGTGTCGAACATCTTCTGCATGAACATCAGGATGAAGGTGTAGGAGAAGCCGGTGGGCTCGTTCGCGTACATGGTCTGCTCGATGTTGTCGGTGTCCGCCAGCCATTTGTCGCACACGAAGTGCCACACGGCGTTCGTCTGCACGTCGCGAATCGTCACCTGGTTGAGGTACCTGTAGATCAGATCGTTAGACATGGGAATCACTTGCCTTGCTTTGCTACAGGCAACACTGATCGTGTGCGTGCGTGCGTGCGTGCTTGCGTATGTTTGTATGTGTGTCTGTGTGTATATATAATATATATATATATATATATATATGTTGTGTGTGTGTGTGTGTGTGTGTGTGTGTGTGTGTGTGTGTGTGTGTGTGTGTGTGTGTGTGTGTGCTTGCGTGCGTACGTATGTTACGTATATATGTAGGTACGTACATGCGTTCATGTGTGTTTGTAAGTGCGAATTTGTTGTGCGTGCGTGCGTGCGTGCGTAGGTGCGAATGTGTGGATGTATGTGTGTGCGCTATGTTGTGTGCATGCGTGCGTACTTGCGTGCATGCTAACTTGTGTGTTAAACGTATATGTGCGTGTGCGAGCGTCTTTGTACACATATTTATAATCGTCATTGCACGTATGGTTGCGATCTCGCTAGCGTGCATTAATGGTCTTGTTTGCGCACACAAGACAAACACACATTATAATCATGTAAAACGCCACGACAATACACAAAAACACAATACACAACAACCCGTAGCACCGCACCAGAATGGGTTTTTTCCTGTGCAGCTGTGCCACACGTCAAGTTCCTTCAGATCACCGAGGCATTTCGACTCGGCCAGAAGGAACCAATCCTCGCCGCCCCGATTGAAGTACTCCTTCGGTGGCCCGTACAGTAGATGCGTCGACCCGTCTCTCTCCTCCCCGAAGAGCCGTATACCAACGGACGACGTCGTTCCTGCCCACTCCTTCCAGCCGGTGAGGACAGCGACGACGTAGAAGTAGCAGGCGTCAGGCGGACTATCCGTCACCAGCGTCACGGCCACCTGCGTGAAACGACGCCGAATCAGAAAATGATGAGTTATTTGTGGGGTTTTCATTTAAAATGTGTTTTTAGTTATATATAATGTGTGCGTGCGTGCGTGCGTGCGTGCGTGTGTGTGATACTAATTCGCTTTTGTGGTTAGAATTTATTTATCCATAAATCAATATACAAACACTCTTTTCCTGATAACAGATATACAATAATTGCCCTCAGACAAATTGCAGCGTCCACCAAAACCAGTGCTTTAATGTGTGTGTGTGTGTGTGTGTGTGTGTGTGTGTGTGTGTGTGTGTGTGTGTGTGTGTGTGTGTGTGTGTGTGTGTGTGTGTGTGTGTGTGTGTGTGTGTGTGTGTGTGTGTGTGTGTGTGTGTGTGTGTGTGTGTGTGTGTGTGTGTGTGTGTGTGTGTGTGTGTGTGTGTGTGTGTGTGTGTGTGTGTGTGTGTGTGTGTGTGTGTGTGTGTGTGTGTGTGTGTGTGTGTGTGTGTGTGTGTGTGTGTGTGTGTGTGTGTGTGTGTGTGTGTGTGTGTGTGTGTGTGTGTGTGTGTGTGTGTGTGTGTGTGTGTGTGTGTGTGTGTGTGTGTGTGTGTGTGTGTGTTGTGTGTATGTGTGTATATATATATATATATATATATATATATATATATATATATATATATAATATTATCTTTGACCGACTATAGTCGATCTACTAGAGTATTCTGTCCCGCATACAGTTCTCTCTTAACTTTATGTTTTACCATACGGAAAGCACATTATTTTAGTGCCAACATTTCAAAAATTATATTTATAAATATGACCGATTGTCCGAACGTTCCACGTATTCGGCATCCATTTTATGTCTTGACCTACTTTGTCGCCAGGAATCAGGTCATCTGATGTATATTTCCGCTGCTGCATTCAATACCTAAGTTCTTCGAGGCCACTGTAGATTGCACTCCAGATGAGTGTGTTTTATAACTGGCGTTTGTAAGGGTTCGCAGAAATGTAAAAATTGCATTTTCCTTAACTATATTTATCAAAACATATCGTATAGAAAATCTCTTATTAACAAAACATGGTATTAAAAACAATATATAATATTAGTGTCTCGTTTGTTGTAATAATAATAATATTGATAATAATAATTTGTTATGCGCCAATATCCTCGAAGACCAAGCTCAGTGGGGCGACAAAGCCAAGAAATTAAGCAATTTCGTAATCGTAAACAATGCGCGATTCGTCGACGGATGGATTAAGGCGCTAGGAAGCTAAGGAGGATAATTTAACATTGGCAGGAAGCGAATTCCACGACGTAGGTGCAGCAACAGAGTTAGCTCGGGTACCAGCTTTCGTTTTCACCAGATGAATGTGATGAGGGTTACATACACACTACAACATCTCTGTACCCGGAAGGTACTTTTGTGCCGAATAGCGGCACAAATACACACCTGTTCGCGATGCAGCCGGTCCTTTATCTTAGCAATCACCACTAAGGACACAAGCAGGACGGGCCAGATGGTCCACGCGGCTGTCTTCCACGCTGGTACAGGTTCGTTATATCCAACAATCGTGGTGTTGCCACGTGTCACTGTCACGAGGTTTTCGCTGCTGTGGGTGGTCGAAAATTCCGACAAGTGATTGCATTCACATACGACGTTTGTCGCAGTCGTTTCCGGGGACACCTGAAAAAGGTAAGCTCGTTCATATCGCATACGAACATGTTGCGTCAGGACTGCTCAAACCGCTTTAGGCTTTAACCAAGACAACGCAGCCTTTGAAACGCATGCATTGAAAGAACACCGAATAACATCTCAGAATATATGTCGCCTGAGTCATGAGTCAACACACAGTACTATTCTGTGAGCTGACATTCTGAGAATCAAAAAGAAAAAGAATTTGCTTTTATTTCATCCATACATAATTCAATAAATCTATGTAAAAATATAATACAAATTTAACGTAAACGTATTGTATACATGGCATAATATATGACATTGAAATAACAAAATAGGGTCAGGAGACTCTTTTAAGACAAAAATAGTTGTTATCTCACACTGACTTCATTAGTACTTGAATATGTCTAATAATATCATCCTACTCATTATTAACTGTCATTCAAGTACTGATGAAGTCGATATGAAACAAACGAAATTATATATAAGTCAAATACAGTTTAGATATTATGTAAAAAGAAATATTCACTCAAGACATTACTTCCCTGAAGAATGCTCAATAAATGAATTAGAATTGCTACACTGGTGTTAAATTCTTGCATGCGTCGTTTGGATTCATATAACACGCACCTCACAGCCGTAACTTTGCCAGCTTTCCGTCGCGTGGTCCCAGTATACACATCCCACTGAGAACGTATCGAAGCTGACGGTTACGTTGGACTCCGTGTCGACGTCACACTGCAGAGGTTCGTTCAAGCAGAATCCGCACTGGGCGCCACTAGTAGATCGCTCCTTACACAACTCACATAAACTCGACTCGTGGAAGCCGTTCCACAACGCCAAGTACAGAGACGCAATATCCGTCTGCAAAATCAACAAGCTGACACTTCCGTTGTTGCGAACGATATGCCGTATCCCCCTAGCTTGCAGGGTGTCTATAACAGGTATAACATCCCCGCGTCGGAAGTCCAGCACGACACGTTGAGCAGCTTTATTTGTGAACCTTCCACCGAGAAAGTCGTCCACTGTTGGAGGTGAATCTGCTTTAATGACGAGCAGCAACGCGTTCGACAGAGGCGCGTCGACAGACAGAATCACCACGAGGCTTTTCCTCAACATGTTAACTTCAGCGACGAAAAACATCGTCTGTTCATGAGTTTGCCTTTGTCGGCAGGACGTTATCGTGATACTTGGAAGTTCACGTTCTAAAAATGGCAATGACAATTTTATCATTCACTTGCTGTTAACTTATATGTATCACTTTATTATTGAAAACTAGGAAATATTTATCTGACTGGGTGCGGATCATTGTCAATATGCCTCACGGAATAACGAACGGCGTGGATATCCATTATCACCGGATGTCTAGCCGGATAAATTCAAAATGGATTCATGATTTCTAATCATTTCTATTACAAATAAACGCCACCGCAAGATATGCTGCAATATCATGTCTGCAAAAAGTATAATTTCACAACGAGACAACGTTAATAAATCGTACCAGAACTTCTCGTACAATTATGTTTACGCGTGGTAAGGAAAAATCTGTGAAAAGCCATTAAACTAATATATAAAGTATATACATGAATACAATTTAAAACTGGTTACTTACGGGAACGAGTTAGGGGGAGGCTGTAGCGGATGGGTTTTGTTAAATTGTGTACGTCGACCTGTTTTCCAGAAGACTGTACAATGACGCCAATCGTGTCGTTGACAACACTGGACGTGAAGGTCGTGTTGAGCTGGTCTTTATGCGTCACATGCGCGGGTGATTTCCCACGGTAGATGTTTTCGCGGGTATGGAATCCCTAAAGATACGCAGCATAGTTTTAGGCCGGTTTAACAACACTCAGTAGAACACAAACTACAATTTTGTATAATATTATATGCCAGAAATTATGCAGAATGAATGGACCGAACGTGTTAAAATGTTAAGTAACAATAATATTATACTTGTAATAGCTCAATGGACGTACCAGCCACACAGTGGTAGCAGACCATTATAGGTTTGCTTCATTGCATTAGCCGCGATGGATGTCTACTTGGGGGACTAGATGTATGTTGAATTGAACGGAAGACCCTTAATTGTCCGCTGAATGTTGTGTTTAACATTGTATGAAAATCCTTGTTTGGGCTCACACTATGATAAGACATAATAAACAAATATGCGAGACATTTATGAAAGTACGTACAGAACATTGAGTTTCAATATTCCTCCAAGCAGACACACACACAATTGCACATTAGACTTCGACATGTTATACAACCAGTTCTTCGGTTCTAAGAATTCAGAATGCATATGGCTGACGGAGCAACAGATTTCCTGTAATAGTTTTTGCGTAGGATTGACATTCTGAGCCGTCTACCAGATGCAAGGTGTCAAAACCACAACTGCGTGGATTAGCGGGGTGATGGTAAATCTGAACTGCTTTCCCTTTTAAAACATTCAAACAAAGATTACGCAGAACCTGCATTTGTTCAAAGGTCATATTTCACAGAAGGATGTTTATAATTGTGAGCATTTTCCAACTTATATGCTAAAAGGAAATATTAAATTAATTGTTTTTTTCTTCTTATGATCCTCTTTCTTTGTATCAAGAATTAGGCAATTGTTTTATGATTCTGTTTTAACATATTTCTATTCATTATTTATTTTATTGTTGTGGTTTGTATATTTTACTAACATTTGTATAAAAATCGAGTGGAAGCGTAGGAATGCATGTCTATTTGCGAGAATGCCCATTACAAATCACAATGTAATATATGACTGGCCACATCACGAAATACATTTGCCTACTTACTTACTTATTTACTTACAATGAAATGAACGTATCTGAAATGTCATCTGCATTCTTGTTTACATTACTCTAGAAGTTGATCGCATCAGATGAAGGTTTCGGTCTCGCTTGTCAAGTCGGTCTCGCTTGTTATTCACACATACCTGTATAATGATATCTTCACTCTTCACTGTTCTGCCGTCCCTCAGTTCTCGGAAAGGCGGGATGTCGATCCATCCCTGCTGTCCATTGCTGCCAGTAAATACTATTCTCTCCGTCTTCTGCGCGCGGTCCCCAAAGCCTCGTCTTACGTAGAGTGTAACGGATCCAATATTGACCAGCACAGGCATGTGTTCCGGAAACATCATACCAGCTAATAGCGACAACAACCCTCATTTACTTCAGTCAAGCCACCGGTTGTCTTAGCTTCAACCAGCTGCAACATAGTTTGCTGGTTCAGTGTGTCAAGTTCAATGTTCTTTCAGTCCTTCATCAAGTACAGAATTCATCAGAATCACGCAATATATATCAATACAACTGTAGACACGATCAGTCAATGATCTGGTCCATTCACATACCGTCCAGTGTGGTATTTATTTTGTTATATCCAATCTGCACGTTTCTATTACTAATGATACGTTGTACCCAATTATACTACTTTCTATATTAAATCTGAAGGACATGGTTGTTGACCGCTTGTATTTTCCCACTTTGTTTCCTGTTCTGTCGTCCAGTTGTTTCATTTGTAAATTTCCAGCGACGTCGTTATCCTTTTTGACTATGCTAGTTTCAAACTGGTTCCATTATACCCCTGATAGTGACTATATACTAAACTGAAACACTTGTTAATTTTACCTACTGCTCTCAACAAGCATGGTACATCTAGTATCGTTAATAGAACGTAATTTATTTATGGAATAAAACCAATTTCCTGCATATCTAATACATGGCTCTTGCTGGTTCTAAGTTAAATCTAATCAGGATGTCATGGTCATTCATTCATTCAGTTATGTCAATGTTACTTACTACTTTGATATTAACCTTACATTGCCATATCTTAGCCATGAAGAATGTTATCCTGGCTTCGATTAGCATTAGTTACTCATTTAGATATATATATATATATATATATATATATATATATATATATATATTAAATAATAAATTATATATATCGTTAGAAAGCATTTTAATAACTTGTGACGACTCACTTCTTTCTGTAGAATGCTCCTTGCTCCTCTCACCAAAACGTCCTTTCTGCTCATGAGACAGTTTACTGGAACATAAATACATTCATGACATAATAAGTGATCTACATATATTTATATTACATAAATGATAAGGCAACGTTTACATTTATTGATATATTTATACTGTTACAATATGTTACCATCTAGCCGTCGGTTTCAGCTGCCTCAGCTGAATTACCTTCATCCCATCCTTTATCCGTCTTCTAAATGAATGATCTGAATCACCCCGTTCACTAATGCATATTTTGTGTGCGTGTGT